>CM033471.1:117349944-117507444 GCA_019447015.1 Hymenochirus boettgeri | reverse complement strand
ATATAGATAGCAAAGCAGCGGGTGGGGGAATGTAGTGGAACAGTCTCAATCACGGTACCAGTACTTATATAGAGTAGTGAGAGGAACGATCTCACCAAATGAAGAGGCAAGTTCAAAGTCTCCTTCTCAATCAAGGCATGCGGGTATCCAGCTCCTAGACCTCTGGCTGGTGTATAGTATGTGTTAAGGGCATCTGCCACAAAGATCGGTCTACATCAGAGTGTGCATGAATGCCATGCAAATAGTAAGTCCACCATAGGACTGGGTCCCATATGGGTAAATTTCCACCTTTTTGGATGATTTCGGTTTTTATGGTCATGGAAACGGAATAGCGTGGGGGTAGGTTTTTGCATTTATAAACTAAACTAAATTTCTAACTTTATTCTGGGTTAATACTGTAGTGCATGGCCTGCTGTGAATTAATATAGGGTGCACGCACCGGGAGCTTCTATCCTGTAACCCCTCCATCTATCCTTACCAGACTGAAAACAAACCTCTAAAGGCTTTCCTTAAATCTCTACACTCAATTGTGATCTCTCCGAAAATGAACCAAGACACGACCAAGCAAGTAGACAAGTTCCGGTGCCAGGATAAAGCTGGCGAAGGGCAAAATAGTGATACCGAAACTTTGTTCTGATTGAATGTCGTGGGATCGGCCGGGAGATGAGTACTAATGTATGGGCACCTTTAGCTGTAGCCAGACAGCAACGGCTAGAGCTAGCAAGATATTCAGGGAGATTCAATAAAAGTTCTTATTGTTAAAAATGGTGCTAATTTTGCCCCAACCAATCAGGATTCAGCGTTGAAAATTCCACTCAGGTGCCATTACTTTTCCTCTATGAGTTTATTTTTATTTGTTTGTTCCCTTTCCCTATCAGTACTTTTGCCTTCATTTTCTGCACATGCGTGATTTCCGTGGAGGGGCATAACTGCAGGGGACTGGGTATCCCCACCGTGAGATTGGAAGCCGGGCCCCTGACACCCCCCCCCCCTCCACGATCAGCTGTTTTTAATTGATCAGCGATTCGATTCTGGAAGTTTGGGTCCGGTCTTTTAAACAGCTGATTTTAAAAAAGCTAATTGTGGAGATTGTAGCAGATGAACCACGGATAGGGGCCACATCATAATTTTGCAGGTGATTCCTAGTTATGCCACTGAGTGCACAATGAGTCGTGCCCAGCAAAAAGCCCCACATGTAACTAGAGTATGACTTTGGGGCTTTGTTCTAAGGGCAACTATGCAAAGTTTCAGGCCAAATACCCCTTTACCTTTGAAACAACCCCAACAAACTATATATTTTTAGAAACTATGCACCCCCAGCTAGATAGTGCTGCCATTCTTGCATTCATACATGACTTCCAGAGCAGGTTCTTCGTAGAAATGTTCAATCTTTGCAGATTTTCAGAAAAATTATTCAGACTAAGAAATGATGCAATGCATCACCTTAGAGCTGTGCTCTAAGTGCCTACTTCCTCTTTGTTTTGACTAGACATGCCCTTACCTGGAAACAAAAGCCTCAAAAACTATATATATTTGGAATCTTTATACCTTCAGCTATGTAACAGCACTATTTTTTCATTTACCAGCAAACCCCCGATTCTATACAGAATTGTCCCTGCTGTGTACACCCCCGCGTGCACACACACACTCTGCTGTCACATGGCCAGCATTAAGACCCACTTCTGCTAGCCATAGATTATGCTACAGAACATCCTTCTCCGACAAAGAAGAGATTTAAGACCGTTTGATATTTAATGGTGCTATCAACAAACTCCTGTTTGTTGCCCCTACTATTTTTTTTGTATACAAAATCAAATGTAATTCTTGCAGCTAATTTTCCTATTACATTTTGAAGGAAAAAAATATCACAACATCCATATTACCAATGGGTATAGTTAGAAAAATATCTTTTACTAGGAACAAAATGTAACAGGGAGAGACATGGCGTGTGGCCAATAGGTGCACATGCTCACAAGGCTCTTTGAAAACTGCATAGGCTGTGAGTTGTACTGTTATAGACCCAGGAAATCTTTCAATAGGTAAAAATCTTTTCTCATTGGTCAAAAGAAAAGAGACTGTGAATTACAGTTCCACAACCCACATTTCTCTTATATTTTTATGTGATGTATATTAAATTTCAAATTAGGACTAACTCATTTTACATCAGAAACTAAACACTGTAACTTCTGAGTTACTTAGGAATTCAGGTACAGGAATTCAAGTACAGGAGTTCCTCTACTACACAAATTCCTTAGCTACAGAATAGCTGGGACATCCATTTCCAGCTTTATTTTCAAACCTACCAAAGTTTCTAAAACTTCCCAAATTACCACTTAGCTAATATTTTTCTTCTTCTTCAAACAAATACCATAAGTGAGTAATTAAAATGCTATGTTTTACCTTTAAAACAAAATATTACACATTTCCAATTCATCTATTTCTACTATGAGTCAGACTAAAGGTAATCTTATTTGACACATATTCTGGTTACTATTAATTATATTATATTTAACTTTAGATTTGCTCAATTACTGAAGAATTAGATTGTATTATTCTGGTTTTAAAAACAACATGTCAATAACAGATGTTTTTTTATAAGGGTCAAAACTACACTACACAACTCGGAACTAAAGCACAGATAAAAGCTATGTGTATACTAAACCTGATTGTGGTATACAACACAGGATGCAATTTTATGGGCACACAGAAAATATATCTGCACACACAACTGTTTTTAATTAAAGAGAATTTAGATTGTTGGTGATTGCATCTGAAAAATAACATAAATTATCTTAAAAAACTACAAGACTATTAATACCTATTCACACTCAATGAATTGCATCCACATCCTACCCTGGATAGGAACAATTAGGAGTATTATTGAGAAACAGTATAGTAAATACCAGTTTTCCAATTAAGTAGGATCAACCGGAAAACAAAACAACCTAACCCAATAAAAAACATTAAATAAATATTTTTCAAATGAAGAACATCAGTGTGCTGTAATGTGCAATTTATGTTTTCATCTAATAAACCATCTTAAATCTAGAATTCTATTACAAATTATTTCAAATTGTTATTGTTTGCAAAATAAAAAACGTATATTTATATAGAAATTGAGCTCATTTAATATCACGTGATGTTTCAGTATGCATACAAAAGCAAAGTTCTTAAACTTAAATGTATCTTATTCTCTTATTACATCTTGTTTACCTAGAAAACAGGAACTTTACCTGTAATAAAAATGAAACCAACATAATATAGATGTTAAATTGCATATCCTGCTTTATTCTATAAGTCCATTACAGTCTAACCACAATCATCAAAGAAAACATTTCAGCTTTCTAAAGTTAAAAAGGACCACGTAGTCTATCACCACACGAATCCTCTACTGTCCGTGTACAAAATACTTCTTTCTACTTGGATTCTTTTCAAACTTTCCTTCCTTATTCCTATTTATGACTTTCTTTTCATATTTTCTCCTTCTATATCAATTAGTTTAACATTACTTCCTGGAAACTGTTCATTTTCATATACATTTTCCAACTCCTACATTAACAACACAGATTCCATCTAAAACCATTTACATCCCATTCTAAAATGATACTACAGAACCATCCATATCCATATCCATATAGAAAAAAATACTCTGTATTCACTTGTAAAACCAAGGGCACTTATTTAAACAATCTTTGATTGTTATTAAATTTCCAATCAAAATCGATAATTTATTTCTAATCCTGTCAAATTCAGGTGTATTAAAACATTTTTCACTTATTAAAATTGTTATGGGGTAAATAAAAATAGAACCCACAGATAAGTCAAGCACCATCAGAAATATATTAATTTCATACTGCTAACTTAACCCATATCTACTTTTTTTCCACAAAGAGTTGATGCATATACTTTACAATTGTCATTATCCCACTACTATTATAAATAGATACCTAATTAGGTCTTACACCTCACAAATACTTCAATGAACTTAATCCAAATGTACCAATCAGGATTAACACATTGGTTACCAAACAACCGGACACAAACTCTATGCTCTGATGACTATTTCAGTGTCAGACTTCTTTTGATCTCTTTCAATCAAAAGGTAAAGTTCCTCGTCAGGAACTACTACAATATTTACTAAGTTCTCAAAATAATGCAACTCTATATTACAGCATAACTCATAGTTGGAGAACCATTAGCAAACACAAACAAAATAAGCATCTCGCTGAAACTTTCTAGCTTTAGTTTTATAAGCAGATACAGAGAAAAGAGCATTTGAAACACTTTTAAAAAGTGAAAAAAAATAATTCCATATAAACAATTTAAGTTGCAAAAATGTTAAATCATTAATTAATCATTAATATCTAGGCAATCTATAAGATAAACTTGAAGATATTCAATCCACAGAAGCCAGAATAAAACAGTTTGTCAAAAATATCAAAGATAAAACACAACTCAGTACAATACAAAACAACATTAAGTCAGAACAATAATGAAAAATGTAAGTAGTATAAATAATAGAACAGGCAACATTCACACAAACTTTCAAATTCGGATCTTCATGGTTAACAAATTCCTGATGAGTTACTGCCACTAAACTCCTAAATTATCCCATCCTGTTCTTTGGAACACTGAAAAGGCTCATTAGTACAAAGGTTAACAGAAAAGCTAAGGTCAATACAAATCAACAGTCAAGACTGAGGGAAAGTTACTGTCAACAGAACATACCTGGTCCTGCGATCAATTTCCAAAAAGGGACAAATATGGGTAAGAAAACTCGATTTTGTCCTCCTTTTGAAAGTTGACCCCATCTGGACAGGTAGGGTTGTATCTTGAGTGCCCACATTCGAACTCCAAAAACTGTTAGGGAATTAAGTAGAGCCACACCAGTCTTGAAGGGCAAAAGTTTGAAAACGTACCGAACTTTCGAAAGTTCAGCCATCTCTAATAAACACATGTGCTGGTCACCCAACTGGATAGTGTGTAATAAAGATAGCTTGTACAGATCCCTTTTTTATACACAATCTTGACCATACGTCACAAGCCCATATCCTATAGAAAAGGACTTTGCCGTCCCTTTTTACTTTAGACATGTAATCTTATATGGCCATTTGTTACCTTACACAACTTTAACAAAAAACATATGTTATCCAATTGTGACTAGAGATCCCAGAGGTCCATGTTACATATACATCCCATATTCATGCCACATCTACACAGTCATTGCATAATGTATGTAGTATACTTACAAAGCTAAAATACACATAACACATTGATTAATTATAATACAAATATTCCATATCACATATAAACACAATTTTCACCCTTTTTTTCAGTTCATAAAGAATTTTCTTGCCAGCATGCATACCAGAAAGGTACCACGTAGATAGAATAAGCAGTGAATGTACTCTTTGCTATTTAATTGCAAAATTTCTAGTATGTAACGTGACAATTTTGTCCTTTATCATGTATTTTTCTAGGGGTAGACCGACTATTTGGTAGTTCCCTCTAGATTTGTAATATACTTGTTAATTCTTATAGATGGTTTTTATATTGCATGTATATATTGCACTTTATGCACTTCAAAAAAAAATTTCTTACACTATTAGCTTTTAAAAATGTTACATTATTTGTTTGTGTATTGTAATAACATTTTAATAATGGTCACTCCACAATGTTGTATGGTGGTTTTTAATAATTTTATTGATTGACAGGAGGCATGAGACACTACATGTATCATTAAACCGTAAACCTGCACTATGGACTTATATAATGTTTGGATGGACTCAACCAAGATGGCTACTGAAGGTGGGAGGGACCTAAAGCGTTGTTGACCTCACAATGATGTCACTTCCTGTGTGTATAAATTTTGTAGCATGTTTACTTACTATCACACTTTATAAAGGATCAGTAAGATCCAAAACATGTTGTGCGGATAGTGTAATAAAGCACGTTTTGGCATACTTGATTGGTGTCATTCAATCCACCAGGATCTTTATTTCTTCATTTCCATTGTCTTCCCTAACTAAACTAACTAATCTAAGCTAGCCTAACTATCTAAAGCTAATCTAACGATATGAAATGCCTTTTAACAATATCAAATACATTTTGCAAATAAAAATTAAAAAAAAAAAATAACAATAACATTGTTAGCAAAGCACATACAGTGAGAACAGACAGTAAGGGTCCCATACAGTGAGTTTCCAAACATATGTGATGATCCTGATAGGCAAAACTCTGAGGTGCACTACTGATTACCTGTGCCACTGCAGGTGAGTATAATCAATCGTGTAAAGTTCATAGGTAGGCACACTCACTTAAGTCTTTAAACAATACTCATTTTATTCTGGTGCTGAAAAACAAAAACGCCAAATACACACACAACGTTTCGGGGGGCTTCAGACACCTGAAGAAGGGGGCCAAAAAAAACCCCGAAACCTGGTGTGTGTATTTAGCGTTTTTGTTTTTCAGCACCAGAATAAAATGAGTATTGTTCCCATACAGTGAGAGCTGACAGTAAAGGTCCCATACAGTGAGAATAGACAGTAAAGGACCCATACAGTAAGAACAGACAGTAAAGGTCCCATACAGTGAGAACAGACAGTAAAGGTCCCATACAGTGAGAACTGACAGTAAAGGTCCCATACAGTTAGAACAGACAGTAAAGGTCCCATACAGTGAGAACAGACAGTAAAGGTTCCATACAGTGTGAACAGACCGTAAAGGTCCAAAAAAAGTGTGAACAGACAGTAAAGGACCCATACAGTAAGAACAGACAGTAAAGGTCCCACACAGTGAGAACTGACAGTAAAGGTCCCATACAGTGAGAATAAACAGTTAAGGTCCCATACAGTGAGAACAGACAGTAAAAGTCCCATACAGTGAGAACTGACAGTAAAGTTCCCATACAGTGAGAATAGACAGTAAAGGTCCCATACAGTGAGAACTGACAGTAAAGGTCCCATACAGTAAGAACAGACAGTAAAGGTCCCATACAGTGAGAACTGACAGTAAAGGTCCCATACAGTGAGAACAGATAGTAAAGGTCCCATACAGTGAGAATGGACAGTAAAGGTCCCATACAGTGAGAACAGACAGAAAAGGTCCCACACAGTGAAAACGGACAGTAAAGGTCCCATACAGTGAGAACTGACAGTAAAGGTCCCATACAGTGAGAATAAACAGCAAAAGTGTCATACAGTGACACTCGCGAAAAAAACAAAAAAAACTAATTGGAACACTATTGAGAATTGCATTGCACATTCTGTACTGATATCAGGTTTATTAATTGTCCTTCCCATGCAGTTCAAGCCTACTGTATTTTACAAAAGTTCTTCAGGGAGATTTAATAAAAGTTCTTCAGGGTTATTCAATAAAAGTTCTTATCGTTTAAAATGGTGCTAATTTTGCCCCAACCAATCAGATGTTAGCTTTCAAATGTTAAATAAGATCTGATTGGTTGGGGCAAAATTAGCACCTTTTTAAATGATAAGAACTTTTATTGAATCTCCCTGCTTATCTTTAAAAATGGTGCTAATTCTGTCCCATCCAATCAGATGTTATGTAAAGATGGAAAGCTAAAATCTGATTGGCTGGGGCAAAATTAGCATCATTTTTAACAATAAGAACTTTTAATACATAGGCCTGTATCTTCTTCTACAAATTGACTGATTAAGGGCTTGGCCACATTACTGCACTTTTAAGCATGATCCAATCATGCTTTTAAAAGCCCACAAGAGCATTGGCCTATAGGTCTGGCAACATTATGTCCATTGGTGTCTGCTGCGTTGAGATCCGCATATCAAAGCGCATGTGATCACCATTTTTGGTATAATTCACATGCACTCGAATAACGGCAAATTGCCAAAATTGCAAGCACAAGCAGACAACATGTGTAAGCTCCTTCAGGACCTGATAGAGCAGCCAGCGTGATCTAAGTTAAGTTCTCTCTGTTCCTTGCCGGCTCCTGACTGTTTAATTGAAAAATGGGATGTTAGACAGCTCCAAACGTTGTAGTGTGCCCTCAGCCTAAAGGGGTGAATGTGGAGGGTATGACACTCAGCCTAAAGGGGTGAATGTGGAGGGTATGACACTCAGCCTAAAGGAGTGAATGATGTGGTGGGTATGACACTCATCCTAAAGGGGTGAATGTGGAGGGTATGACATAAATTGTGTCTCCACTAGACCAAATGATCTGGCAAACCAGGATGGAGGGTAGGAAGAGTGTGCTTTTGTTCATGATAAATATCCCCACAGAAAGCCCTCCTGCTGCATCAATTAGAATTATGTACGCAAAATTTCCCTTTCATAATGTAGCACAGAGATGTGCTAAGAATTGGGTTTACTTTTGTTACCCATCCCCGCAGTTCTGACCCATGTTGTTTGTATAAATGTAACATTTAAAAGGGGCATGTTGGAGGGTATGATTATGTCATAACATTCCCCTCTAAATAAGTACTCTCACATTTTCTTCCACTTCCTACCGTTTCACCTTTAAATAGGTATAATACTGAGAAATGCATTGCACAGAGCTGTGCTAAGTTCAGGGTAACCACATTATCCTCCACATGCACCATGTTGTTTCTAGAAGTATACATATTAACCTTTTCAGTGCCACCAATGGTAACTTTTACCTTTGGTGGCAGGGGCCCTTTATATTCCACCAGCGAGTCTCCCTTTGCAATCGGAGGGCACAATTCAAGTGCCCTCCCTTTCCCCTTGATCCCCCATCGATTTGGTCCAAAACCAAATGGGGGGATCGCAAGATATTAACCTTCCAAGTGCTGTTCCGGAAGGGAATCCTTTGCAGAAGTCGAGCTGCCAGGAAGTGCAGAGGCACAGCGGAAAGGGAAACCCTGTGACGTCATAGTGTTCCCCACTTCCTCCCTGGTGGTCCAGTGCAGTAGTAATCTGTGATTGGTTTTGATCGCAGATACTACTTAGTAATATCAGCAGGCACTGTGTGCCTGCTTGCTATAGTGCAAGCAAAACAATTTGTGCTATGGGCGATCGGGGGCAGCATTAATTTTTTTTAAAGGTTTCATAAAAATTCAATGGGGGGATCGGGATCTAGGTCCCCCTCCTCCATTGCCGGTCCCTCGCTGGATCAATGAGTATTGCCGCTAAGGGAGACCCTGGTGAAATCACAGGGCCTCCCCCTTCACTGGGGTCTTCCCTTACAAGTGTGCTCTGGTGGTCTAGTTTGGGTACTGCACTGCGATCTTCATTGAGATTGCAGTGCAGTACAAGCCATAGTAAGCTGTCAGTGTGTGACAGATTACTATGCTATTTGTGAATGGAGCTCAGAGTTCCATTCACAAATAGTATTTTTTCTAAGTCTTTGCTACATGTTCGGATTTGAACATGGAAAACGGGCATTTATGCCCTTATTCCAAGTTCGTTACCATTCCCAAAGATGATCTGATGATCATCTTTGAGAATGGTAAAAAAATGTAAAGTGATACGCACACATAAAAAAAATTAAAGTGATACACACACATTTTTCTGCTTTTACCCTTAAACTACACCCAGCTATTATGCTATTTCATAATCACGTGGATTCAATGTAATTTGTTTAATCCGCATGTATTGACCCTTGGGTATCCCCTTAAATGTGCCTTGATGGTGAAAGCTTCTAGCATTTAACAGGTTGTTTCTGTCCGTAGGTTAGCGTAACACATTGGTTTTAATCTTATTTTCATTTATAGTGACCATTACATCCAAGAATGCTAGAGATGTGGTGGCCACTTTATGAGTGAATTTCATAGTCTCATGTGAGGTATTTGCATTAGACATCATATCAGTAAGGAACTTCAAGGGACCCTCCCATATCAACAAAATCTCATCCACATATCTGTAATATGACACAATGTATTGAGCATATGTGGCGTTTTTAAGAAAAAGCTTGTCTTCAAGATGTTTTACATAAAGGTTAGCAAGAGACAGTCATTGTCTGTTATAAGGTAATAGCATTTTTTAAAATTATATTAGACATAATATTTATGATCATTGTTTTATGATGACACTATATGAAAATATGTTTATATGTTTGTACACTTTGATACAGTTTTTTAACAGGTTTTATTGTATTTAAATAGCACTTTTTTTCCCTCCTCTGTATACACTATAGAAGATCCAAGTACAGATGTCAGAGTATAGTAGCAATAATGGTATAAAAGATTCTTTGGTTAACCGAGGATATGGTACAGAAAGAACTAAATAAGGTAAATATTAATAAATCTCCTGGACCGGATAAAATACATCCTCTGGTACTTACGGAGCTAAGTTCAGTTTTATCTAGGCCATTGTTTCTTATTTTTGCAGACTCCACAGCTTCTGGATTGGAAAAATGCTGATGTTAAATCCAATATTCAAAAAGGGTAGTCATTCACAGCTGGGTAATTACAGGCCTGTAAGTTGAACTTCAGTGGTGGGGAAGATCCTGGAAAGTTTAATAAGGGAACACGGGCCCTATTTATAAAAGATCGGTATCGTTATCGTAAAATAACAACCGTTTTTTTACCGATAACGAGCGGTATCTACCGATAACGACCGTTATTTACCGATAACGAGCTATATTTACCGATAACGACCGTTATTTACCGATAAATATAAAATACCGGTCGTTATCGGTAAATACCTTTCATTAGCGGTAAATAACGGTCGTTATTTTACGATAACGATCTTTTATAAATAGGGCCCCATGTTCTATAGTTTGTTTCAAGGACTGACATTATAAGTAGTAACCAGCATGGATTTAGGAGGAATAGATCTTGTCAAACTAACTTGCTTGGCTTTTATGAGTAAGTAGAAATTTAGACTCTGGTATAGCAGTAGATGTAGTTTACTTGGATTTTGCAAAGGCTATTTATACATTCCCTTAATAGATGACTAATGTATAAGCTAAGGTCTGTTTGTACATTTGTACATGGATAGAAAATTGGTTAATGAATAAGTTATATCAATAAACGCACAGTATGGCAATTTTAGGATCATTATCGTTAACTTACGATAACAATTGTAAATTAACAATCTTTTAACCAATCATTAAAGGCACGGTATCATTTAAAAGCCTTGCCTTTATAAATATGGCCCTTTGTTTTGGTATCACCGATATACGTGTTTCCTAGGCTTGGGAAAGAAATGGGTGATTAGGGGATATTGTATTATAGGAATTCATTAGGAGTGGGGATATTTCTTTTTATAGCAGCTTAAAAAATGAGTGGGCATTTGGGCTTTTGTTGCCTTTAAGATTTTTTTTTTAAATTGAAAAGTTCTAGGGGTGAGAGTGGTGTTTCTAGGTCTTGTGATTGTTCTGCTGTTAAAGTGGGTATATCTGTCTGTAATATATTCCTTTATCGTATCATGTGATATGTTTAAGGAGGCTGGTGATGGTTTCATTCATTATGATTTAGAGTAGAACCTCTGAAAAACCTGTGTAACATAACATTACCAGATGTCTCTATTTAATGTATATACATTTTCATTCGTTTACCATGTAGTTAGCTGCCTGCCACATTTGTTGCTAATTTCGTCTAAAACTCTGTTTTTGTAATCTTATCTTAAAGGGTATGTCCACCCCCAAACTAAATTTTGATATGTTGCAGACAATTGCTATAAACCTCAACCTCACGAGGTTTATAGCACTCACAGCTGTCCCCAAATGTACTTTCCAGCCTTCGTTCCCCCGCTGCCTTCTGCTTAACTTCCATGTCTTTCCGTGCATGAAAGTCCAGCAGTGGCAGGACTGGCATCCGCTCATGTGATTGGCTAAGGCGTTCTTCTAATTAGAGGAGAAGACAGGGAATTAGCATTATCGGTAAGAAAAAAACAGGTCCAGCAGAGACATTAAATTTATTGCCCACGTCACGTTTGAATTGCAACTACGATCTTTATTTAAGGGGCACAAACTAGCCCTTTATGTAACGTTTCCAAATAGGATGATCGGATATAAAATGTAAAATAATACTGTATATTTTATACTACAGTAATGTGGAAATACACTGCACACTTCAATATCCTAGTAGCATTGCTAAAAAAATAAATAAAAACTGCAAGTAAAATTAAAAGGTGTGCGAAGCTTCAATAATGCACTATTAAAATGCAATATTATAACTAAAAACTATTTTATTGTGATTATATGATCCTGTTGCCTATTAAGAGCAACCCCTCCATTCTTAGGCTTTGTACACAGGGGGCTATTATTTGTCCCAAATGAGTGTTCGCTGCGAGCGAGCGCTCGGCCAGGACAAATGACTGTTGGTCTTGGCAATAGTGTCCTTGACCAATCGTGCGGTCCCGTAGGGAACCGCACAATCAGCCGTGATTTACCATCAGACCCGAACACCCGTTCGTCTTATTTGGACGAACGGTCGCCCGAGCTTCCACAACATCAGATATTTTCAGCCGACCAACTGATCCACGGCACAATCGGTTGGTTGGCCGGAAATATCTGCTGCTGTGTACCCAAGGAAGACATGATGGTAAGCGTTTAGTTAATTTATGTGAGATCATTGTGCATGCTGGGAATCATATACTTAATTAAAAATACGTTTGGTTTTTGACCTTAGTAACATAGTAATTGAGTTTGCATATAGACATACGTCCAACTAGTCCAACCTAGGCCACAAATGTCCGTTTTAACGTGATCCAATAGTGCAGCAGAAAGCACACATTAATGTTGGGCAATTGGTCTAGCCACTCTATTTGCACTTTTCGCTGCCTTCCACAAAACGGAGCATATGCAATCACATTTTTTGTGATTCACATGCACTCGGATACCTGAAAATTACAGGGATCGCAGCACAAGCAGACGATAACGAGCATGCGTGCTTTGGTCCGCACTATTGTGGCCTCAACCTTACAGTTGATGCACAGGGGGAAAAAATCAGCTAAAAAAAAAAAAAAAAGAGGGGGAAAAAATTCTTTGACTCCAAATGGCAACTGGAAAATATCCCTGGATCAACCAGATCTATATGCATTAAAGGGCAACTCCACCCTCATAAGAACATCTTTTAGAAAGAATGGCCTCTTTAAAATATGTTGATATATCATAGTTTGTCCTATGAATTCATCACTGTATACCTGCTATGCTTCTGGATGCCTCATGGCAATTGAGCAATTTAGAAACCTGTACTGAGCCTTTACTGAGCCTGGGCATGCTCAGAAGAGGCAGCTAGGGGATTAACATTCAGTCATTGGCTGTGATGTCAACTGTCAAATCCATAACTGACAATTGCTAACTGGAAGAACCAGGAAGTAGAAACAGGGGAAACAGTGCATTGTGCAGGATTTCAGGTTAGACGAATATATTTCAGATTTCAAACTATTACCGTTTAGGGTTTTGGGGGGTGATTTACCTGTATGTAAGTTTTTATTTTAGGGCTGGACTTGCCCTTTTATACCAGTAATCAGGGCCGGATTTATAAATTTATCTCACCTAGGCCAGTTATTTTGTGCTCCCCACCAAGCACCCCCAAACTTTACCAGCTAATAAAAATATATGACATTCCCATAAAATCATCAATTTATGTAACACACACACATATATATAGTTTCATGGTTAATTTTTTATACCCCCCCCAGTGATGTGTTAAAAACTTTGAGCAGAATAAGGTGAACCTTAGGTGGGGGGGGGGTTCTGATAGGGGGATGCCTAAAGT
The DNA here is from genome assembly GCA_019447015.1 of Hymenochirus boettgeri. Taxonomy (NCBI): domain Eukaryota; kingdom Metazoa; phylum Chordata; class Amphibia; order Anura; family Pipidae; genus Hymenochirus; species Hymenochirus boettgeri. The sequence goes on along the minus strand of CM033471.1, from coordinate 117,493,783 downwards.
AGGGGAGTTATAAATGCTTAGGTGTGTGTGGGAGGGGTGGTTAGTGGATGCTGCCGAATTAAGGGGGTATGGGGTTCCCCTCAAGTTGATAGGTAGGAGGGTGTCTCTTAAGTGGGGGGATATAAGGGTGCCTCTAAAGTGTGTGGGTTGGGGGGGAGAGGGAATCTGCAGCCCTGTATGCATATTGAAAGTCACCTCAAAGTTCTGTGACTTTTATGGTAACGCAACCCCTCAGTGACTTCTAATATCCTTATAATTTACAGTAGGGGATACATTATCCCTTATAATACATGAGTGGTACCCAGAGTTCCCCGTATAACTCAGTCTGTGTCCTTGTACCTTTATATGGACACAGATCTCCTCAGTGACTTCTAATATCCTTATAATTTGCAGTAAGGTATACATTATCCAGTATTACCAACTGCTACACTTTTACATACCTTGACACAGGCATTCACACACACTTGCTTTACACACACATGCATACATACATACGGATACACACACCTACATATTACATACTCTCACTACATTTCATTACCAATCCAGGTAAAGACTATAAACCGTGCTGGTAGCATCAGTCAGTGTTATACATACACACATACACTCTCACTCATTCACGCACACTCTTACATACCGGTATGCATTCTTTCACACACAGACACATCTGCTCTTACACTTACACACTACACATAATCTAACATGTACAAACTCTTAACATTCAGAAACAGTAATAATAAGTAATATGTGATGTGTAGTATACTTAACTCACTCAAAATTCAGCCCAGCATGAAGAGGTTAACAAGACTGACCTTCCAACCCCACATACCATTGGGGGGGGCTTAACCAGACACCAGCAGCCTGGACACCGGCAGGCTAAAAAAAGTTAAATGCAGTGTAAACTCCTGGGCTGTCAGTTGGACCTCGGCTGTGCATCTGACATTTATTGCTGCTCCTGCTTTACAACTGAAAGTAGTGGATCGCTGGGCTATACATTACTCCTTCATGCCGCCCCTGTCTGCCGTGCCGCCCTAGGCCACAGCCTAGGTGGCCTACCCAGAAATCCGGCCCTGCCAGTAATTCAATATTTTTTTTGTTTTAGAAACTTATCTAACCCACTTTTAAAGCTATTCAATGATTTTGCTATTACCACATCTGCTGGAATACAGGTCCAGTTTCACCGTTATCACTGTATAAAAAACTTTCCTAACCTGTAGATGAAACTTCTTTTCTTCTTATCAAAGGATGTCCACAAGTTCTCGGTTATGACCTATTGGTCTTATAATGCAGGTCTTATAACACAGATCCCTTTAGTACATTCTTTCTGAGCTTAGTTTTGGGACAATTAGATTCTTTTGCCAACTAAGAACAGCTTGCCACACACTCAGCATATCTAGTAGTCTAGTAAAAAGTGCTTACTCAAAATGGAAGAAATTGCAGAAAATGTTTAGTTTACTTGTAATGGACAACTGTGCATGCTGGGATTTTTATGCTGTTAAGAATTATTTGTGCACATCCACACAATTCACTATGCAGCCCATTTGTTTGCAGTTCCCAAGCAGCTATTGTTTTGCAAAACGTTTCAAGTAATGCTAAAACACCTGGAACCGTTTGGGAACAGCAAATAAAGAATTTTCAGTGCTGCATATTAAATAAAATACCATCAGCCTAATTTACTCAGGGACTAAAATCAAATTTAAAATTGTAGCCATTCGGTTGAAAATACTTTTACAAAATAATAAACACAAAAAAGCCAAACAAGCAGCATAATATTTATTTGGTGTTGACATAGGTGGTGTCCATCTTAAAAAAATATATATATATTTCTTGGACACAGCTTTGCAGTAGCATACTGTTATTCTGAAAGTTTATTCTAAACAGATTCTATATCAAGATACAGACAATTTAATACATCATGTACACTGAAAATCAGTGTGTCCAGTTGAGCTCTGAAAACAATTCACTACAATAAAAGAAAAACACAATGAAGGCGAGTCTTGTGATCAGAAATTTTACCCAACAGATTACATGTACTGTACAGTACCTGGTTGACAACCAAGTATTGAGACACATATTTCTAATTAATATTACACACATAATTATGTCAAAATGCTGTACATCATTAATAACCATATCAATTCGCTAGTAAAAACAAAATATGCATTGGTTTGGGGAAAGGGAAAGATTTCTAAACATAATTAAACATTTCTACACTGAAAATGAATTTATCAAAACCTGATTCCAATCACAGCTGTGAATAATTCTGTTGACGAAACACTTAAATTGCACGATTATATATGAAACTTTAATCTTCTTACATGATGTTGGCAAATTTCTGCTTTACAGTTTTTAATCTGCTCCCTTTTTCCGAGAGTGTTTATACTTGTCAACATATGCTTTAATAAGATTTGCAACTTTCGAGGAATCCACTTCTCCACTCTTGCTATGGCAAACCTAAAAAAGATCAAGATACATTATTTTCTATGCTGATTAAAAGATGACAATCAAACCTCTGCTCAGAATTAATTTACATTCCAGTCCATTCCACCTTTAACCATCTGGGACTTTTCTAGTTTATCTAGCTTACAGTCCCCAGTTGTTTTTTTTTGGTAATTAACAGCATTGAAAACAACAAATTTGTTTTAATTCTGTAAAGAAGTTTAATATGCCTACTGCTCACTGGCTGCATATTAATGTAGAATTGGCTGGGGGATTGGGTAGATATGTGGGTAGATATGTAGGTACAGAGTTATGTTTAAAGGGTATCGATTAAATGACCGTAGTATTTTCTGAATATAACGTAACTTCACAATAGACAACAATAGACAACATTAGACAATTGCCAAATGAATTTTATATCAAACAATATGTATGGTACTTCTACGTACTATTAAAATTGTACAACTTGTCTTTTAAAATATTGGTCAGTGTTATGATCGCAATTACTGAAGATCCTTTAACTGGATGTATCCTTGTCAATTTTTAACAAATTAAAGGACATGTAAACTGGGGCAAATCATTATTTTTACTAATCACACCGTAATTAGGATTAATTACCACCAATCCTGCTTTTTAGCTCTGGGAGTCTTAAAAAAAGCAGGTGGTGGGACACAGCTAGTCAGTAAAGGACTATCAATCATCCAGCCCCTCCCCTTGGCACACTACAATTAGAAACTATCCATTCTATAAAAGTAAAGCTTATTTTTATGTCACTGCACGGCTAATTGATTCAGCATTAAAATCAGAAAAAAGGATTTTAGTGTTCTCCCTAGCATCTCCCTATCAGTTTTTACGTTTGCGGTGTTAGAACTGCTGCAACATTGTAGTGAGTTGAGAGCCTGAACACAGCTCCCTCTACTTGGAAACAATGTTGCAAATAAACTGAAGGAAGGGGAGGATGAGCTCAGCTAGTAGTACTGAGGAGAGCAGTTCTAAAAGGGCAAGTAAAAGCTGCTGTAGACTTTTAAACAGTGGCACCTGTTATTAGCATGAGAACCATCCCTGCCTCTTTCTTCCTTTCACCCAATTCTCAAATTAAACTTAAGAGTATGCGAAGAGTGAGCAATTCAATGGAGGAGACATGGAAAGCAGGTACATACTGCAGATCATGTCAATGCTGGCAGCAAAAAATTAAAGGTAATACTCTGCTGGCACTGAAAGTGTTAATGGCAATACTCTGGGAAAGTGCTGGCACTGAAGGGTTAATGGAAATACTCGGCTGGCACTGAAAGTGTTAATGGCTATACTCTGGGGAAAGTGCTGGCACTACACTACTTGCAAACTGATCACTCTTGGGCAACAAGATGACTAGAAACAGCCCTGGCTTTAGGGACCACACGGAGGCAGGTAACTATAAGGAATTCAGGATTGGGGAAGAAAAGTATAGATTTTTGTTCTGGGGTGGACATGCCCTTTAACAATTATTATTATTATTATCATCTCAAACTCATAGACCTGGCACTGCAAAAGCTGTCACTGCACATCTGTGTTATTATTAATAGACATAAAAGTCCAATCCCTTATAGAATTTGGATTATTCTTAAATTAATTACACATTCAGCAACTGTTTAAAGGAATAGTTCAATGCTTTGATTGAAGACCAGGAGGTTAAGGAGCTATACCATTCTCTCTCTTTATTCTTTGTCTGCAATTAGTCCCCATCTTACTCTGGTCTGAGGCCTTCTCATGCTCATCTCTTTTATTCCAGTCTTCAAATCCAGCCTATGTACCCTCTTTTTCCCCAAATGTGCGCAATTTTTCTCCAAGTCCTATTTCCCCTCCATGCAGCACAAAATTGTCCTCTGGTTAGTAAACTAGAGTGCTGACTGACACTGGCTGGTGGAACTGGAAGGCTGGCCATAATACTGGCCAGTGAAGCTGGAGTTTACAATGCCTGGTGGAGCTGGAGGGCTGGCTGTAAGAGTGGCCGGTGGAGCTGGAGGGCTGGCTGTAAGAGTGGCCAGTTGAAGTCTGATTAATACTGGTTGGTGGATTAAGCAGCCAGATTTAATTAAGACACTGAGTATATGAGGGTTCATTAATATCCAAAGCTGAGTGAGTCCCCTTTAAAAATCAGGCATTGGTTACTTCCAACTCAGGACTGTGTGAAAGGAGACTAGTGATAATGAGCAGACCCTGTCGGGCATTTATAACAGATTCTGACTCTAAAAAAGGGAACAGTTTTTGCATGCTCCGATTTCTCATATTTTTAAGATACAGGGGGCTCAGTTAGATCTTCTTAAAAGTAGGGCCCAGGGCACCCTAAGGTCTTGGGGCTCTTGGCAATTGGCCAGTTTGCCCTGCCCAAACACCGGGCCTGTACAACATGCCTATGTTAAAATGTTCACTAACCTTATCAACTGCTTTCTTCACAATCTCTTTATATTCATCCTTTGATATGTCTTTATTTTGGTAGTATGGTTTGATGGCCATTTTGACTTCCTGTGCAGCCTTTTCTTGTATTTGACTTTTCTAGTGGAACAAACAAGGAAACTCACATTAAATAAATGATAAACTTATTGCAAATAAAATACAAAATGGAAACACTCTGAATTAGCGTACAGAGTTTAGAATTTCGTTTTCCACAAACAAGGATCGTAGCAGAACGAATGTGATATACTTGCCCTGAAAAAAAAAACACCTTTTTGTGAAGAAAACATTATCAGGGCAAGGTAATAAAAGTTCTTATCTTCTTTTGCCTCAACCAATCAGATATTAGCTTTCAAATGGTAAATAACTCCTGATTTGTTAGGGCAAAATTAGCACCATTTTTAACAATAAGAACTTTTATTATATCTCCCTGTATATATGTGAAAGCACAGTTGCAGGCACCTGTGTGTGCATCATTTAATGCATTATAGATTAAAAACTGCTGGTGGTTAATAGTCAAGAGATCGCTCCACTGAATTTGGTGTGCAAAGGATTATCTGCATGTTACAATTGGTTTATTTTATTGTAACATTGAAATTTTCACTTTTTGTAACTACACTTTTTAAAAAGTTTTTTTTTTAATTTATAATAAACAAGAACGTACAAAACATGCCTGACATCATAACCTTTCATATTCCATACAATGGAATTATATCATAAATATAATATAAGACTGTTAAAACCAAGTCACTAATTAGGTCAAATACATAGAAATAAATAAAGGCAAAATAGAACTGCTCTAAGAAATGCTAAATATTATTATTATTATACTCCACCCTAGTATACAGTCCCCACATCATATTTTAGTAAGCACACATTTTGACTGAAATTTTGTAATTCTGTTCTAATATATTTCCATAAGTCACTATGTTCTTTTGACATTTTGAATCTTATTTATTAAAGCCAATTCAAAATGGGACACTTTTTTCAGTTAAAGGGCATCTATACCAAGAAATAGGTTATTTTAAATTGACCATAACTATAAAAACTGAAACTATAATACTTCCCAACCACCACTATCATTTTTTGTTGATCTGCCACCTATTTCTTTTAGATATCCAATCTAAAACTTCTTATATTTCAGCTGTCAATCAAGTTCCTGCTCTCAAAAACTATTCTGTGAGTAGTTTTACTGTAGCTGGAATGGTAACAGAGTTGGAATGATGTATGCTGTGTGCAGGCTTAACAGTTAGTTTGTGGGGAAAGTCAGGTTGGATGGAAGTGGGAGTGGTTAGAAGAGGGGTGGGGGATACTGCTCCTATACAAAATGTGTGCTGGATTGAAGGCATGCAGCAACACAACAAATCAGAGTTAAGTGCTACTTACATGTATTCAATTATAGATTAAGATGAGGCAGTTCAGTTTTAGCAGCCCAGAGAAATCCCTCCACTGGCAGTTAGACAGTAAATAGGGGTTAAGTAAAATTCTATGGACAGATATTAATGGATCAAAATGTTTGTATAGTGGGTATAGCATGGTATATGGCTCAATAGCCTTTAACCACAATAATATTTTAAGGATACGAGGGATCAGAGTACACATTTTAAGAGTAATCTTGATCTACAATCAGTTTAAAAAAAAGCCTATATTAGAGAAATTGTCTTAATCTTTTTGTCAGAGTGTATACATTTGTTTTTCTATCCATTTAGCCTCAATCTGGAGGATATAACATTAGCTGTTTTCTTAATCATGCTTTTCAACTTTTTAGTTCTGGGGCAAAGGAAGAGAAAAATGACAGCCTTATCCCTTAAATGTCACCACAGGTTATTTGCATTCTGCAAAGCCAAACACAGCTTTTTATTAAAGTGGAACTGTGGTCTCCAAACAAGTTGATTTTAAATGAAAGGCCAGGTTCCTATTTTTAAACTGAGCCATCAACCACCTATCTACGTGCTGCACAGCTCTAGATATGAATAAATCACTGATCAGAAAGTTAGGGGGTGGGAGGTTCTGAATCTGCAGTCACAATACTAGTTCCTCCTGCTAATCTGTGGTTGGTACATGCTCAGTGCAGGAGAAAGCAGAGGAAACCAGAAAGAGGTTGAGTTAAAGTGACTAAAGGAGGAGTAGGAGGGGCCACAGGGGGTTTCAAGGGGACTGCAAGGGGAGGGGCCATGGGGCCCACAAGATGTAGGTAACAAAGGGAAGAGGGACTGTTACATGGTTTCAGAGAAGGAAGTGCACCATATCACAGATAAAAAAGTAAATATCTTCAAAACTATGAAAAAAAATAATGAAAGTAAATTGCAAAAATACTCAGGAAAGCAATTCCAGTCAATTTAGTTATTTTTTGGGGAAAAAAGTATTTACCCTTTAAATGCTAAATGGTCTTGAAATAGAAAAGATAACACGATTAACATTAAAACATTGCGATTGTGTCTTTAAAAACAAAATCCATCATGTCATTTCATCGTTGAACAGTCATATACTGTACATATAAATACCAAATAACTTTAAAATTGAACAACTCCTGTGTAGCTTTGAGGTTTTCAAAGGACATGGCCACCCACAAAACTAAAATTTAACCCCATATTGGTCCACTGTGTAGTGTTCAAAAATCATTACCTTACATCTCTGCTCCTTATGGTTCTCCTGCAGTGCCTGTTCAAAGTTGAAAAAAAACTAAAATAAAACCCAGATCCCTTCTGTCTGCTGCATCCCCTAGCTACAAGTCGGTGGTTGGGGGTGGGATGGGGTGCCCTACACAATGTTAAAAGTTTATTTTAGGGGTGTAGATACCCTTAAATGTAATTTATGCCACTACATTTGCACAGGAGGGAGGCAGGGTGAGTGCAGACAATGTTTCCATCTTCCTTTTAAATATACTTGAAATTTTTCCTTTAAAGTTTCGCCCAGGTGACTCATTCCAATTTTAGCGTCACACAGTGGGTTGTACAATTAAACATGATAAAATGTATACGCTGGACTACTTCTAAAGCATGCATCTTAATAATGTTGGAGTTTTAAGAATAATTATGGTGACATCAAAACATCTGCATGGTCTCCACTACAGGTTTCAAACTAAAAAGTGATTTCTCTGTACCTCTATGGTCACAGGGCTGCTACGACTATGAGCTGGTACAATACATACTATGCAAAAATTTGCATTTGTATGTCCAAAGGATTTTTTAAATTTAGTTGCCCTTTAACAAACAGCACTAGCTCTAAAAATACTCTCATTTTTAATAATATGTACGTCTGTCAGCAAGAGTGCGAAGGCAAATGTACCTTTTCCTTTTTGAAGCTATCTGCAGTGGTCTCGACAGTTATACTTTCCCTTTTTACAGAGACTTTCACTGCAGATGGTGGAGCTTTGCTATGACTTGATGATGCACTACCAGGGCTTGGTCCAAGAATTGTCCCAGCCATTCCCAAGGCTGCTGTTGGAGCAGGCAAGATTGGTGCATTCAAGTTACTACTTACATGGCAAGCACTGGGATTACCCTGTTAAAAAGTTATGAACAGTTAATATTTCTTTATTTATAAATCAGAATTCTTTTATCTCTACCTCTAGGATAATTATTTTAATCCAAGGGAAAGTTAACATATTAATTAAAGCCAATAGATACAGGATAATATCCTAGTGCTCCTAATTATTACAATACAACATGTACCCTGGTACTTTATTGCACATGGCCATTCCAAAAAAAAAAAAAAGTGTAAAAAGCACAATAAAAAAAAAATAAATGTAAAAAAACGTACCTGTGATGGTTTTCCATCATGTTGTGAAGCAATATAATTGATTTGTTGAGTTGGTGGTGGAGGGGGTGGGGGAGGTGGCAATCCCTGAGACACACTGGTAGGATTGGACACCTGAACTATAGACATTCTAGGGTGGATATGAATGGGTAGCTGTGGATGAAGGTTATAAGGATTGTGTTGGATGTTCACCAAAGGAGGAGGAACTCCTACAGGAAAAGGAAAAATATTCATAGGCTGCTGAGGTGGTGGATTCATCTGCTGAGGCGGGGGATTCATCTGCTGAGGCGGGGGATTCATCTGCTTTGAGGCGGGATCATCTTGCTGAGGCGGGGGATTCATCTGCTGAGGCGGGGGATTCATCTGACTTTGCAACATATTTACAGGTATCTGGGAGCTTTCACCTTGCTGAACTGGATCTTTATCAGTCTGATCTAATAATAAAAAATTAAAATGGAATTGTAAAAATTACAGGGACTTGTTCACAGTATAAGTGCACAAAAATAGCTGCAAAGCAGAAATTTATCATCAGAATTGTCCATTTATATTTTTTCCACCCCACATTTTGTAGAAGATGCTGCTTTGGGCAAAAGTTGCATTTTTGGTCAGTGCTCCTTACAGGGATATTTTGCCATCCCAAAACAAAAACAAACCATAAGAAAACAGTGGTTAATTCCCCAGAAATTAAAATGTCATACATAATACTATTAATTGTAAACTTAGCACTTAAAAATTCCATAATTAATAATCAGGAAACTAGTAAAATGTTATTTTAATTACCAAAAAATGTGCATTAAAATTTAAGAAAGCCAACCAGTTGCCCAATCCACTACAAAATCTTTGACTGGTCTCATGCAGCCTGTAAAACTTAATACTTGTTTTGCCAGTTTAAACACCAAAGCAAAATCTGGTCAATACATTCACAACTATAAATGTAAATCAGCTGACTAAACAAATAATAACATGCTTTAAGAACAAATGAATAAGAATTGAACACATGAAAACAGATCAAGCTAATTTAGTTCTTAAGTATCTCTCCATTTTGACCCAGTATATCCCACGCAGGTACAAGTATAAAGGTTTTCGATTTACATTAAATTACTATTAAAGGTTTACCACTTTTCTTGAACCCTTTTATCAACCTTTTATCACAACAAAAATAGGCCAGATTAGGGAATGTTGTAGTAATGTCATGAATTAATACAGCTGCTCCAAACTACATTAGATTGAAATGACAATCAAACATCAAATAGATCTAATATCTATGTAGTTTATGGCCAGCATAAAACAAATGTTAATAAAACATGTACAATAAATATGATTGAGTGCTCACCACAGAAATTAATTAAAAGCATATTTTTTTTGTAATACATACCTTTGTCCTGAGATGATTCTGGTCTTGGCCAGCCTTGTTTTGAACTAGTAGGGGTTTTCCCTCTCTTTGAATAATAACTTTGAACATCAGCAGGCAATGATTTTCTCACAGCCCAGGTTGATGCCTGTGTCCAACCAGAGCGATCTGCTGGTGGATCAGGTGGGTTTTTTTCAAACTTTGGACGAAAATGTTTATTCTCTGCTAAACCAGAAGACTCTGATCTAAAATTCTGAGAGTTTCCTGAGAATGACGGTCTTGAGTTCCAAGAATGTTCATTTAAGTCCCCAGAGTGAAACCCCCCCCGGAAATTACCTCTACCATGCACTCCACGTCCTCCACGCCCTCCGCGGCCTCCGCGGCCTCTAGGTGCTCTCCATTCAGAGGTTTTATTTCTTTTCCATGATTCTCCAGTATGATACTGTTTATCTGGCCAGGAAGATCCTCTAAGATAAGCTCTAGACCTGTTTGCTCCTCTCCCTCTATTTTCTAAAGCTTTATTTTCGATTGTCCAGTCAGTGAATTCATTTTTATTACCAAGATATTGAGCAGGTCGTTCTCTATTTATATTTTGCTTTTCATTTCTGAAAAACTCATTTGGTGGTTCAGGTGCATTTGACCAGTAATGGCTGCTGTGCCTCTCAGGCTCACTCCTCCAGAAATTGCCCTGATTGTTCTCAGCCTCATTCCATTGCACATGGTCACTAGACATTTTGTGCTCATTATGCCAAAGATTACTGTTTGGATTTTCTGGTTCAATTCCATGGAAATTGTCACTGGGATCTTCAGGTTCATTCTGTTGATAATGGTTGCCAAACTTGTCAGGCTCATTTTGCCAATAAGTGTCACCAAGGTGTTCAGTCTCATTTCTCCAGAATGGGTTACCAATATTTTCATGTTCTTTCTGAGGAGAGCAGTCAAAGATCCTGTCAGACTCTTCCTTATTAAATGTGTCTATGGGCTTCTCAGAATCAATGTTATGTACATTGTCACTTGGCTTTACTCGTTCTCCTAGTATGAAACTGTCTCTTTGCTTTTCAGTGTCCTTTGGTTGAGAGTCAAAAGACTCTTCTGGCTTATTCTGCTGAAAATTGTCACTTGTTTCATTTTTATGAAAAGAGTCCGCAGTCTTCTCAGGCTCATTTCTACAAAAATGATTACTGTGCTTATCTTCCTCATTCCATCTTGTTGTTATTTGCTTCTCGGACTCATTCTTCCTTAACTGCTCATTTGGCTTCTCTTGTTCGTTTCGGCGCAAGTATTCATTTGACTTGTACTGTTCATTCCGCCGGAAACGGTCATTAGGTTTCTCATGCTCATTTCTTCTGTACCTTTCATTTCCCCTTGATCCACGCCAATTTTCATGCAACCGCTTCTCTTTCCAGTAAGGAGAATGGCCATCATCATTGCGATTTGATGCAGAAAACCTACTTCTGACCATGGAGCGTGATCCAGATCTTGAACGAGAACGACTTCTAGATTTAGACCTAGACTGTCGCCTATGTCTATGATCTCTGCTTCTCCCTTTCCACTGTCCACCACGGTCTTTATCTCTGTCCCTGCTCCGGGATCTAGATTTACGTTTTGCAGGAGAGTCCCTAACTTTTGACCTTGAACGTGATCTAGGTCTATCCTTGGTATCACTTTTACTAGGTGACCAAGTTGTTGATGGAGAATGGAACCGAGATTTTCTTGATCGGGAGTCTTTTTTATCCTTAACATGAGCTGAATCTAGATTTTGGGAGTTCCCTTTATCGGTCTTTTCAGAAACCGGAGAATCCGATTCAAGTTTTGAAATTTCATTATTCTTTACTTCTTTAGTTTGAACAGTGTCACATTGCTTATTGTCACTACAAAGAGAATCAGACTCCATGACAGCCTGGTTTGCATCTTCACATATTCCTTGTTCATTTTTAAGCTCGGACATGTCACTTTTCTCAGTATTTACATTCAATTGCAATTTTTTAGTTTCTGAACCATTTTCTGGATCTGCATTGCTTTGAAAACAATTGTTAATCATTCTAGCATTTTCTATTTCAGCTTGATTTTCAGAAATATTATTTTCTTGAATTCCTTTAAAGCTTGGGTTCTCCCAATTCTCTGTTTTATTTACAAGAATTTCAGAGCTTACACACTCTTCGCAGCCTTCTAAAGTGTTTGATGTATCACCTTTCTTTACATCGTGTTCATTTAGATCTGGAAATGTATCGGATAACCTGCCGCCCAAGTCACCTAGATTCTCTTTTTGTTCCAATATTAATTTATCTTCAGACAAACTATCTTTTGAACTTTGTGTTGGAAAAACAGCTGATTCATGTGAAGTTGCTGATAAAGCTATAACATCTGACACAAATGGAAGTTCCTTCAAAGAAGATTCTGCAGAAATTGAATTCTCTGTTCTTTCTGAGATAGGAGAGGCTGGAGACTGATTAACATTCTGTGGCTTATCACTAGTTTCTAAACAAGGAAGATTCAACAAGGACCCATTTTCTGGATCAAGCATATCACTTTGTTGTGTTATTCTGGAATGGCATTCAGGAAAAGATACAGACAGGTCATCAGAGATACCCCGACACCCCAAGCTGCCTTCTACATTAACTGAAGAGTTCTCGACCTTTGTTTCATTTGACTTTAAATGCAATGATGAATGCAAAGATGGAGAAAACAGTGCCTTTTGCTCAGGCTCTTGAGTTACAGAATGTGACACATCTTCATCATGTATATTCTGATCCTTCTCAGATTCTAGGGAGCAATACAAACTATTTTCATCATGAATATGCTTTTCAGAACATGACATATTACCCTCATCAAAACTTAAATTTTCATCAGTTGGGGACTCATTTTGCATCTCAGGAGATACAGAATCTGGTAAATGTTCAACACTTAAATTATTTTCATTGTTCATTTGAGGAGATTTAGAAATATTTATATCAACACAGCCCTCGGTCTGTAAATCAAATGAAGGTGTATTTTCATTGCAGCATTGAATTTTGGAAGAAGAGGAGGAATGTTGTTCAATGCAGCTGTCAGTTTCATGGGGTGAAGACTGAGCAATCATATGGTCCTGTTCTCCTTCTGCTTCTTGAATATCAGAAACTTCAATATCAGAGACCCCCCTTTCTGGAGAGCTTTTAATTGTTATCTTGGACTTCTTTTCATAATCTTGTTCAGATTCACTGGCAGAATTTTCTTCTTCTTGGGTTTGTGTTGAAGACCTTAGCCTTTTTCTAATGTGTGAACCTTTTTTAGATGTATTTTTCCTTGGTTTCTGGGGGGGGTTTAATGAACGCTCAGAGGACTGAACATTACTGGAGTTATCACAGCTGGGTATATCATTCTCTGATTTGGGTGAACTTGAAGGTTGGCTCACATCCTCAGCTTTGCTATTGCGTGTAGACCTCCTTCTTGTTGTTGTCTGTGCAGGCTTCTTTCTTGTTCCTCTGCTGCTGGAGGCACCAGAAGCTGCCTGCTTCTTCTCATTGCCTTCCTGTGTGCCAGAATGTGCACATGTTCTTTCACACAAATCTATTTTAAAAGGAGAGAAAAAACACATAGAAAACTTAAAAAAAACAAAACAATTACTGTACAAATTAATTTGTGTACTAATAAAACGGAACATTTCTATGGAAAAAGGATAATAAAACTACTAGTTTACTGCCTTACAACACCAGTTCCTTAAAATATCAGTGAACTATTTGAATTAATGTGCTTCTTCTTAACAGCAAATGGTTAGGCTAGGTATATACAGGGCGATATTTCAAAAAAACTGTCTGATATTTTGGTTGAGCAGGTCGGAAAAATATCGGTGGTAATTTTTTTTGGCGCAACTGACAATGTCAGCAAAACCACCATTCGACAAACGTTCAATTGGAAATTTCACGCCGAAATATCATATGCAGTGATTTTCACCGCCACTGACTATATTTTGACCTGGTCTAACGCATACTGTCAAAAGAAAAAAGGCATGGTAACAAATAAATTGTATTGTAAATAAAATGTAGTCTATTATGGTGGCCACAACAACAGGGGGCTTGGGAAACGAGATGCAAATACTGCTTAAAAATAATTAAAATTTGAAAAACAATGCAAAAAGGACACATCAAAAGCAAGATTAACCATATCTGGTGCTTCCATACCTCTGTTATATTTTTTGCCAACTAAAAGGAAAAAAAAAGGTGTGTTGAATAGATCCTGTCGCAGCTTACTTTTCCAATGCCACATGACAGTTGAAAACAGGATTAATTGAACTAGAAATAAAGGATTAACTGCATTTTATATGAAATATGCTGGTCTTACAGAAGGAGCAAAGTAACAGAACAACAGAAAGAAATAGAGCTGGATAATACTTTATAGAAAATATACCCCCTAAAAAAAACCTTAAGAGGACCTCTCTCTAGCCTATACCACATTTACCACATCAATTTATAGCCCAGAAAGAATGGCTGATTAAAATGATTTATTGCTTTCCTTTCTAATTCATAACTAAAGTTACACACTAAACTATGAAGACACAACTCCCAACAACATATAATCAATTAATGTGTTGATAATAAATGTCAGTGTACAATTGTTATTTGAAAAAATACTAATTATAGCTGCCACATAGGACCATTAGCTGTCTATTGTTAGGTATGCTCACTGTCATTATTTTCCTACATAGCAAATGCTACTTACAGCATACAGTAACTCCAGCCTCTCTTTCCCATCAAAGAACCCAGGGTGAGGACATAAACCACTAGGTCTACATTCAAGGGTTTACATTAGTTCCCATATTATACTTCCCTAAAGTTGCACTCGCAGGGTACAGGCCACTTTGCCTTCCTTCCGGAGTCCAGACTTAACCAATAAAAACTCTCTTCTTGCAGAGCCTCTCTTACCATAGGCTAGGCCTTGGAAACAGCTGGAAGGAACACAACTAGGGAAATATAACTTGAGAACTAATGCAAACCTAAGGGTTAAAACCTAGCAGTTTAGGTCCCCACCCTAGGTACTTCAATAGGAGAGAAGGAGAAGGCTAATTTTTGCCTCTAAAATTCATTATAGGACTTAGTAATTAAAATGTTTACCTACAGAAAGCCCTAAAAGTATTGTTGATTAGGAGATATATCAAAAGGACATGTGAAAAACATTTGTACATTGGTTAAATCTGCTGTTTTGGGGCTATAAAGCTCTGTACATATTTGATATATCAGGGTTACATGTTTTAGGCTAAAGATGCCCATTAAAATAAAGATGAGGATCCGAACCACTAATTCCTCACTCCTGGATACACTTTCTATGTCCAGTAATACCAAAGGATTCCTTCTTCACTATCCGCACTCCGGCCGAGGGAAAGGGGCATATCGTGTCTTCTGAAAGGTGGAGTTGGACCGGAGCAATGAATTACTGGACATAGATATTGTACCCAGGGGTAAATACAGATAGGGTTATTCAATAAAAGTTCTTATTGTTTAAAATGGTGCTAATTTTGCCCCAAACAATCAGATGTTGGCTTTCAAATGTTAAATAAGTTCTGAATGGTTGGGGCATAATTAGCACCTTTTGAAACGATAAGAACTTTTATTGAATCTCCCCGATAGTTCACACACAAAAAATATTAATGTAAATGTGTATAGCTTCCACTATGGTCCTCACCTCCTCTGCAAGCTTAGAGACCTTTTGAGAATATGCACAGGACAAAGGGGGCGTGCTGGTATGTAGAGTAGTTATTGGCCCTGATGTCACCGTAACAACAGTGACTGACTGCTGTAATCTTGGAGGAGGCCAGCATCTGTGTGAAATGCTTGTTTTCTTGAGCTGGAAAAAGCTATGGATTAAGAGTATCAGACTTTAATCTAAAGGGTGTTTGGGGTAGTGGTACTGGAGGTAATTATGAGTTTGTGTTCTAGGGTGGACATGTCCTTTAACATTCACATTGACTTCAAT
Organism: Hymenochirus boettgeri; assembly: GCA_019447015.1. Taxonomy (NCBI): domain Eukaryota; kingdom Metazoa; phylum Chordata; class Amphibia; order Anura; family Pipidae; genus Hymenochirus; species Hymenochirus boettgeri. Next base: position 117,477,858 of record CM033471.1, on the reverse strand, counting down.
AAAAACATCTGTGTGAAATGCCAGCTTTCTTGCGCTGGAAAAAGGTAAGGATTAGAAGCATCAAAGACTATAATCTAAGGGGTGTTTGGATGGTGGTGATAGTGGAGGTAAGTAGAAGTTTGTGTTCTGGGGGTGGACATGACCTGCCCATTAACATTCACACTGATCTGTTCATTAAAAACAATATATTAGCGACTGTACTAATATGTTCTTGTTTGAAATTTCAGTTGCAGAAATGGGTTTTTATTTAATAAAACAGTCAGGCATGAACAATGCAATGTTTTGCATTTGAAGACTACCAAAAATGGAACTAAAAGCAGATTCTCTTGTTATTAAGACCTCAATATCTTGTTATTGGATATTTCTTTATTAAACCAATGATATACACCCAAAAGGTCCAGAATTCAATTGTTTTTCTCTCCAGATTTCTGGACTATTTTTTTTTAAATATTTTATTTTATTTAAAGAGTACAAAACAGATCAACTTTCTAACCAGTTTGCAGATCATAGCAGCATGCCCAAGACATAATACATTTCCTTTGTGATTTCCTCCATACATACCAAGAGGGGGGAGAAGCAAATTATTTAATATATCGACACATGTAGCCAGCTTTACCAAAGACAGTCAAATACAATTACAAAATTACCTTTATTCCTAATTAAAGAGTGAGTTAATGGGAAGACATATTCATCAAAATTAAATGTATCCCTTGGAAGTATCAGTGTTTCAGTTTCAGTGGTAAAAGGTGCATTGCTAGAAAAAAAAACAAGAGGATTTAGTGATTCTTAAAATCATATATAGAAAGATGTTTCCCTTAAAAATACTTATGCTCCATATCTATGAATAAATAGGCAATGCCATATTTATTTTTTTTGGAAGTACAGGATTAATAAAAGTACAGAATGCAGATGATTTTAGCAACTTTTGATCATGCCTTTGTCCAAATATGGCACGACAATATATTATGCTTAATTTAAGGGGAACTAAAGGTCCAAACACAAACAGGTGTGCACTCACAAATACCCACAAACAGCATATGTGTCTTGATCATAGGTTGTCCTATGTTTAAAGGGAAACTGTGGTCTCCAAACAAGTTGGTGAGTGAGTTTAAATTAAAGGCCAGTTTCCAACCTTTAAAATGAGCCATCAACCACCTCTCTACGTGCTCCACAGCCCAAGATATAAAAAACAAAATGACTGATCAGAAAGGTAATGAGTGGGAAGCTGACATGTGACATTCCAAAGTTTTCTCCTACACAGTGCCACCGGAGAGCACAGCCTCAGACTCCTCCTCTCTGCTGTGTCCTGACAGAGTAGGTAAGGGAATCTACAGCCCTCCTTTCCCACTATGTGAAAACAGCCTTTTCAGGCAGAGTTCTCACTCTGCCAGAAAATTCTGGTTTCCAGAGTTTTCTGTAGGAAGGGGGGGTCCTGAGTGGCCCACGGCACCCGTGAGTGTGGGGGGCTTATGCAACCATGAGTGGGCGGGCTTGTGCACCCTGTGAGTGGGCGGGGCTTATGCACCCATGGGTGGGTGGGGCTTAGGCGCCATGGGCGGGCCACATGGGGCTGTAAGAGAATGAGCCAAGGGGGGCCTGCAACTGGAGGGACCATGGGGTCCATGAGTGGGAGGGACCAGGGGGGATGCAAAGGGGAGGAGGAGACACAGGGCAAATTGACTGACGGTTTCAGAGCAGGAACTGCAGGGGACCTGGTGATGCTGCTGCCATATCACACACAAAAATGTAAATATCTTCAAAACTATGCAAAATAAACAATGAAAATAAATTGCAAAAATTCTCAGGAAAGCAATTCCTAACAATTTACCCAAAGTGATTTTTGGACCACAGTTCCCCTTTAAGGGGAAACTGTGGTCTCCAATTATTCCAAAGAAATTATGGTTATATAAAAAGCCTTCTGTTGTACTTTTAAAATCAACCCTAAATCACATCTCTAGGTAAAATGTGTGAGAAGTTATAAACTGGAAAGTTTCACATTTTTTATAGAAACTATATGTTTATTGTGACAAAAATGTGACATTTATGTTCATCTATATGAAAGCATATATCAACAATAAAATGGACATTAATATATATATATTTGTGGTTACTTTCTTGTCTTTCAAACAAATATCATTAATTTTTCTATCAATAAAAACGTGAAGGGTTCAAAAAGTATTTGGTTAAGAAGGTGGGTGGGTATAGTGAGTACCAAAGCATGTATACTAATATTCAGTTCTTCTAGTAAATAGCTTTTCAGAGAGGGGGGAGTCTATATGGCCAAGGAGCCTAAATGGCTAAACCAAAATGGTTCAGCAATATTACTTCCTGCATTAACACTTCCTGTTTTAAAGGTCTGTGCAGGTTCTGTCTTAAAGAGCTGCTATTGACTCGGAAAATTGGTTGCGGCGATTGTGCAACCTAGTTTTTGCATCTTCAAGCCACTTTTACCCAAGGTACATCGGTTAACACAGCTTTAAGACACAAATAGCAGATAATGGCTCTCCGTACATAGCCCAATAAGACTTAAGAGAAGATGCTTCTCCCCTGTGGAGGAGCAGAGGTTGACGTCACTCAACCTTACTGTAATTTTTCACAGGCTGCCTCCAGAGGTGTGATTAATGGCTTATTTTAAAAGGAAAGAGTGTTATTTGTTTAAGTAATTGGGAACAATGGGTTTATCTTGCTTGTAAATAAGATCTGAATAGACAAGTTGTGCAGTTGAAGTAAAGCATTAACATTAAGGAAGCACCTAAAAAAAGTTTTTGACCCATATTGTTTTTGGATGATGTACAGAACCTGCTACTGTAACTTATGTAAACTGTCAGATTCTATTAGTGTGGATACCATAACTATTTGTTATTCTTGTACTTTCTTGCAACGCTACATGTAAAACCCCCGGTTAATTATTTATCAAGCTTTTATGGTGCCCCATCAACATTTCAATTGGCCAATAAGAGGCAAATACAAAAAATGTTGTTATCGTTAAAATTCTTACCATTGAATTTGATGAACTACAGCTGTAGTTCTTGCATATCTCATTTCATCTCTTTTTCTTCTAATTAAACTGATCTCAGTTTCTTCTGAAACATGCGCCCTAAAATACAAGTGAGAGATATGAGAAGCCTCAACGCGGACATTAAATTGCAGATATCCACTCTTTCCTCCCTGTGCGCAGGTGCAAAGGGCCGCCTCCTTCGCTCCATGGCTTGTTACAAAGCCAGATTGCGATGTAACTGCACCTGGACACATGAGGGGGAAAAGGATGATATCCGTTGCAATGTAAAAAAAGATATACATTCAAAATAACGTTTAAGGGACTACAGAAATTGAGAATTTCTTTATACAGTGCATCCAGAAAGTATTCCATGTTTTGTTATGTCACAGCCTAACTCCAAAATGGATTAAATTATTTTTTCTCCTCAGAATTTTACACACAACACCCCATAATGACAACATGCAAAAAAGTTTACTTGAGGTTGGCACGTTAATTAAATATAAGAAAACCGAGAAATCGCATGTGTTAAGTATTCGTTGCCTTTGCTCAATACTTTGTCGATGCACCTTTTGCAGCAATTACAGCCTCAAGTCTTTTTGAATACGATGCCACAAGCTTGGCACACCTATCCATGGGTAGTTAAGCCCATTCTTCTTTGCAGCACCTCTCAAGCTCCTTAAGGTTGGATGGGAAGCATCGGTACACAGCCATTGTTAGATCTCTCCAGAGATGTTCAATTGGATTCCAGTCTGGGCCACTCAAAGACATTCAGAGTTGTCCTGAAGCCACTCCTTTGATATTTTGTGCGTCATTGTACTGCTGAAAAATGCACTGTTACCCCAGTCTGTGTTCAAGAGCACTCTGGAGCAGGTTTTCATCCAGGATGTCTCTGTACATTGCTGCAGTCATATTTCTCTTTATCCTGACTAGTCTCCCAGTTTCTGCCTCTGAAAAACATCCCCACAGTATGACTGCCACCATCATGCTTCACTGTAGGGATGGTATTGGCCTGGTGATGAGCGGTGCCTGTTTTCCTCCAAACCACAAACCTGGCATTCACACCAAAGAGCTCAATCTTTGTTTCATCAGACCAGACAATTTTGTTTCTCATGGTCTGAGTGTCCTTCAGGTGCCTTTTGGGGAACTCCAGGCAGGCTTCCATGTGCCTTTTACTAAGGATTGGCTTCTCTCTGGCCACTCTACCATACAGGCCAGATTGGTGGATTGCTGCAGAGATGGTTCTCCTTCTGGAAGTTTGGAAGGTTCTCCCTTTCTCCACAGACGACCTCTGGAGCTCTGACAGTGACCTTCGGGTTCTTGGTCACCTCCCTGACCAAGGCCCTTGTCCTCCAATTGCTCAGTTTAATAGCTGGCCAGCTCTAGGAAGAGTCATGGTGGTTTTGAACTTTTTCCACTTATGGAAGATGGAGGCCACTGCGCTCATTGAGACCTTCAAAAGCAGCAGAAATTTTCCTGTAACCTTCCCCAGATTTGTGCCTGGAGACAATCCTGTCTCGGAGGTCTACAGACAATTCCTTTGACTTGGTTTGTGCTCTGGCATGAACTGTCAACTGTGGGACCTTATATGTAGACAGGTGTGTGCCTGTCCAATCAACTGAATGTACCACAGCTGCGGAAACCTCAAAGATGATCGGGGAAACAGGATGCATCTGAGCTCAATAATGAGCTTCATGGCAAAGGCAGTGAATACTTATGTGCAAGTGAGTTCTGTTTTTTTAGATTTTATTGATTTGACAAAACCTAGTGAACGATTTCACGTTGTCATTATGAGGTGTTGTGTGTAGAATTCAATCAATTTTGGAATAAGGCTGTAACATCAAATGTGTGAAAAAATTATGCACTATGAATACTTTCTGGATGCACTGTATTTGATTCTCTTTTAAAGGACATGTCCATCCTTAAAACAAAAAGTTGGTGACTTGTTAGTTGTCTGCCCACAACCCTAACTATGGAGTTATTTTTACCAGTTTATGACATGCATTTGTAACCAAATACTTAATAAAAAATTTCTGTTCTGGCAAACCTAAGCTTGAGCGTGTGCAGAGAAGACAGCAAGGGAAATGTAGTTTTGACTACATAAAGGGAGGAAACCGCTTACTCTGTCAAAACTGAAAAGTGACCAGGGAGTTGCCCTTTAAGATGATAATGTACACACATGAATCAAACACAAATATAAATCCAAACACCTGTAAAGCCACAGTTTAGGGAGACAATAACATCTAGATGACATAGGAGCAGCAAGAATTAAACTGGCTGGTACATTTCACTAAAACACGTAACATATAAAGCTGAAAAACTTTGCATGTCATATAGAAAGCAAGACCCAAAAAACAAGCAACACACAATACCCATGCTGATGCAAAGTTTTAGGAATTATAATCATTCAGGTTCCAATGATAAAAACAAGAAACTAGATCATCTCCCACTGTGCTACCATTATCCATCTCTTAAAGACTAAAGCTAGCCATTTAAATAGCTGATATTTAGCAACTCCCATCTGATACAATGGTATTTGTTGAATATAGGGAACATGATAGATTCTAAAGCCTACATACTAATGCCACACGTTGGATTGTTACCAGCTTCTTTTACTTGTGTGGAGCCACATCGAACAATCGCTCCATATACATAAATAGAATAATCATTTGTGTATTTGCAAAATTCCCTAATTCACGAGTGGATTCTAAAGTAATCTGGTTTGGATTTGTATTTAAAGGTCACATGTAAATGTGACAGCTTAAAGGTGTCCCCCAAAGTTGTTTAGCCATCTCCTTTGCCAAATCGTTTACCATTACGATGGCTATTCTTCCTCAACTCTTCCTCTATTCCAACTATACTCCAACTATTGTTGGTAAAATTAAATGCTGAAAAGATATTGAACAATAGTTTTTGGCAATAATTATTTTGTGTTTAATGACTACTAATGATATAAAGTCTTTGCAATCATATATACAGTAGATGGTAGATAACTGAATTCCAAATTTTAGGTACTGTACTTTATTGTAAGCCGAGAAATTCTACCTTCAAAATCCTCCTGAAAGTCTCTCCTCGGCTTATACTCGGGTCTGGGCTGATCTGGATGCTTGAAGGAGCAGCTGGACGGAAACACATAGCCCTTGGAAAACAAAAGCTGTATTCTGTAACACAGAATCCTCTTGATTTCGGTGGGTTAGGTATTTGTTGTCCTGCTCACTTATAGATAAGCTCAGACAGCACGAGAAAGGGAAAAACAATGAGAAGTAAAAGGATTCAAGCTGCACAGAAAGGTATGCAGGGCACATCTGTGTATGAGGCTTTGTATGGGACTATGTATTGGACTTTCTATGGGGCCGTCTATTGGACTTTCTATGGGAGAAAGTCAACCTTCGGTTTATACTCAAGTCAAGCATATTTCCTCGTTTGTCAGTTAAAAAGAAGTACCTCAACTTATACTCGAGTATATATGGATTTGTTGTAGCCAATAGTGCTGTCAGTCATAAAAGGCTAATTTAGCCTTTTTTGTTCTTAAGGTAGCTAGCTCCTACATTTCTAGGCACATTGGTTAAGATCAGATTTGGAATAAGAAGGTTAGTTTAGGAATCTATTATAGATAAAAAAAGAGCATTTTGAAAAAGCATTTAGAGAAGAAAAAAGAAAAAGAATACAGGATATAAAAACATCACCACTTTGTACAAATATATCATTGTCTCGATTCCCTTATAGAACAAAAAGAAAATGAATCATTACTTTCATTGATATTAAAGTTGTCTATGTATTCTTCTAACAACCATTTCAAGTTAGCTCCATTCCTCTACATCATTTGTTAGATTGGCACCACGGGTGAACATATTTAGTCTCAACACTTATTAGTTTCAGTTTGTCATAAAAGAAAAAAAAGATGGTACTCTGCTTGTGATATCTCCCAGTAAACTTACATATAATAACTCAGTAACCAAATAATATAACAATATTTAATATCCAAATAATGTATAAAATACCATGGATCAATATAAGGCTGGCCAGCCACAATAATAATTGGTATAATAGCCCTTATACAAAAATATACGTATATAGAGACCTAGCTCTATGGGTATCTCGCGATACAATATAATACATATAAATAAAAAGTTTACTGGGAGATATCACAAGCAGAGTACCATCTTTCTTTTCTGTTTTTGAGGTTCTGATCTGTCGGGCCTCTCTTTGTTTTCTGAGTTAGGGGACTCAAAGGTATCTGCTGGATTTTTTGTTGCCACGTACGTGTTTCAGTTTGTCATAAATTGCATTTTTCACTCCTTTTGCAAACCAGTTATTTTGGCCATGATGAGCTCTTCTTAATCTTTAATGGGTCACTGTGGTCACCATTGAAGTGTCCTCTAATTTAAGAGACTTCTCTTATACCTTTCAAACAAGCCTATGATAAGGTCACTAGCTTCTCTGGTTCTTAAGTTATAGGCTTTTAAAATTACACTTAACAGTCAGGATGAACAAGGAAGTGTGTGACAGTTACATGATGTGCTGTGTAAGAAACCCCACCCCCGTATTTAATGACAGTTACAGCAGTGGGATGAAACTGGTCATGCTCAGTGCCTGTGGCAGCGGATGCAGAGCATTGGTGCTGGTGTTGTCACAACTCACATAACTACCTGGAAACACCACCGTTTTTACTGCCATAAGTTTGCATAGATTGCAGCTAGAAGCATGACCCTGGAGTGGAATGTGCTCTTTTTAATAAATAGCATTGTATGGAAACCAGTTATTTAAAAGGGTCTTAATTTTTTTAGGCAAAAGAATTTCCATGGACTTACTATCTGGTAGTTTAAAGGGCAACTAAAGCCACAGAACAAAACTGAACCAGAAGTCAGGGCACCTTGATATAAAACCAGTAATCTGTGTCTTACCTCTCATTTTGATACAGGCGCTGGGAAATTTACCTAAACAACATATGGTTTGTGCTTTACTTCTCAGCATTCTAGTATCAGACAGTTTGGTCAACGACCATTATGTTCTGCACATGCTCAGTTGGTCACACCCATTAATAATATCTAGCCAATCCTTTTACAGGACAGATAAAGCAAGGAAGCATGTGACTAAGGCCAGGAGTTGTGGTCTGACACTGCACATACACACAGATACTTCATCCAGTTCTTAACAGACTTTAGTAAACTCTGTTAAAGTAAATCAAAGTGCCATTTTATAGTTTATAGGTGTTTTTAGGGGGGTTGTTTTCAGATTCTGGAGTATAAAAAATTGGGTTTAGTTCTCCTTTAAGCTCTTCAGGTCTTGTACATTTTGATATTGTGGACTGTATATACAATGCCATGTTGATTTTTATTTTTTCTGGACGGGAGTATTGGTAATTTAAAAAAAACAAAATACATTATAATATAGAATATTAACCTAAGCTCCAACATACTTTTGCAGCTGTTAAAACTTACCTCTTTCCCATAGTTTTCTGCTGAATCCAGCAGATGCACAGGCTTACTTGCCTGGGTCAGTTTTGGGCATATTTGTTCAAACCTGTCCTGCCACTCTCCTCTTATGGAGGTGGGCAGGGGAGAGCAGGTCAGTCAACAATTGAGTCAGGAAAAGAGAAGCTTTGGAAATACAAAGTGCTGCAAAAGTAAGCAAACAGTCTTAAGTTTAATATTATTCTACATGTTTTTTAAACATTTTTTTCAATGTAGAAATACTTCTTTAGGGTATTGACTGTCAGCTCTTGGCGTCACAGTTGCGGCCATGTCTGACAGTACATAATTGGAAGAGCCGGTTACGAGCATGCTCTTCTCCTATGTGCTCGTAACCACCTTGAACAGAAGGCAGAAGGCTGGACTTCCGGCGAGGGATTGGCTGAAGGTAAAGTACCTCAGCATTGGCGTGTCAGATCAAGGTAAGTTTAAAAGGAAAACCCACTTTTTAAGGGGGAATTTGGCTGCACAGCATTACTTATTTTTTTTGTTGCACCCAGACAAACTCTGGTGTTTGCGTTTCTTTTCCACAGGAGTGGAAGTAATTCTTGCTTTGTTTGGCTTGATTACTTTGATACTTTTGTTTTCTTTTGACAATAGCAACATTGTTAGTTTTACAATTGCAACTCTATTGCTGGGTACACATGGAGGGACTGTTTGTCCCGAGCGAGTGCTCGGCCAGGACAAATGTCTATCGGTTGCGGCCGAATTTGCGAACAATCGACCGTAGGGAACCGCATGATCGATCGGGATTTTCCGACACGTCCGATCGAGGTCGGTCGCCCCACACCAGGAGATATTTTCGGCCGACCGACCGAAAGTGCCGTAAATCGGTGGGCCGAAAAGATCTTCTGGTGTGTACCCAAGCCTACGACATGATAGAGGGACCAATATAAAGATAGAATCAACTGCCAATTAAAGAAGTACACAAATATATATTAACCACCGCTGTTAATTAAATTACATATCATGAAGTAATGGATATGTATACATGTGTGAATGTATATAGTATAGCATGAGAACAATTTGTTATTCAATAGCAGGTTCTTCGTGCAGCTGAGTTGTACAGCCATGGGGTCCTAGGTGGCCCAGTCATATGCCAATGCCTTGCCTTTTAAGGCTAGGTAAAAGGTGACATCTATAGGTTACCACCCATTATGGGACACAATGTGTCCTGGTGGAGATATATGGACAATGTCTTCATTCTATGGTGGGGCCACGTTGGACCATACATTATTTCAAAGAGTATCAGTTTCCTGGATGTAAGAGTGAGGATTGAAGATATGAATACTGAGCTTTTTACCAAAGAAATCGTCAGGAATCCATTAATTTCATATCAGAGCTTTTATCCTGAGCAAGGAAAGTGATTTAACTTAAGTCTATGTGGGAGAGACCACACAAAGTGTGAAGTCTAACATTTCACAGCATTGTTCTAGTATTAGGTTCAAAGATTGTAAACTGCCAGTGCCCAAACTGTAAAACTGTGAAAGCTGGTAACAAAGATTTTGATATATGGTGCTTGGAATGGTGTTAATACCACCTATAGGAGGGTTCAGGGCTAAAACGGAAGAAATTGAGCACACTCACACCTTATGGTCTCAATAGAGACTATGACCTGTTTTTAAAATGGGCTGGACATTCTCTTTCCTCCGCTTTAGTGGGGGAGGGGGTAACAAATGTTGTGTATACTTACCTCTAAGGGATGATTTGTGTATACAAGTGTTATTAAATAGCCTAATTTACTATGGCTTATATGATGTATACTAAGTTGGGTTTAAAAATGTTGTAGAGTTATAGCCTGTCAATTGCCAGTGCAAAATTAAGTACTTTCCTGCCTAATAAAGCGGGCAGGGTGTTGCTTAAAGGAATAAAGATATATGATTGCATTTACAACACGAGTGCTGACTTTTATATGCATATTTATGGGAAAAATCCCGCTTTTCTGGGGTATTGCACCAGACCAACGAGCTGATAGCACTCCACATCGTCAAATGCATAGGCCCGGTTGTCTCTCCTGAAGTCAAATAGAAGAAAAGTGGGTAATGAAAGCACTCAACAGGACTTCAAATCCAAACACATATATAGTTTTATTAAGCTCAGATCAACGCGTTTCTGCCATGTATTATGGCCGTTGTCAGGATGAAACGCGTTGATCTGAGTTCAATAAAGAAGAAGTCCTGTTGAGTGCTTTCATTACCCACCATATATATATTCTTGAATTGTGTGTGTATATATACATATATACATATATATATCTATACATATATATATATATATAATTATAATATATCTATATCTTATATATAATATTATATAGTACACATATATACATACACACACACACACACACACACGTTGCCCTTAAAAATTTACAATAAAGGCACAAGATCATGATTAAAAGCTGGAGATGTGACCGTGGTCCTGAACATGACGTACTACGTTGAAGAATTTATGCAACAACTAGCCGATTCCTATATATAATTATAGAGACCCCATATGGGGTCATTAAAAAAAAAAAAAAAAAATCAATGTTTTTGGGTGAAATGCTAGATAAGCATATAATTTCCACACAGATGAAGGACTATCTATTTGTGGAATTTCCTATAACACCTGTGTTATATACCCTGCCCAAAATTTACAAGGTCCCTGTCCAGCCTCCTGGTCTGCCTATTGTTTTGGGCATTAGTTCCATCAGCCTGCTGGCCACCATGCTGGACGGGGTTCTTGCGCCTTTACGATATAATAGATTTCCCTGCAAAATTGAGAAATGTACAAATAGCAGATTGACGTGAGATAAAATTAGTCACTCTTGAGGTGTCCTTGTTGTATACCTCCATACCCCTACAAAGATAGGATCCAAGCCTGTAAAAGGTTATTGATTAAAGGACAAGAATACTCTAAGAATTTTTTTCTTAGAGAGTTTGCACTTTATACTAATTGCAATGTATACATTATAGTAATTTTGGTTTCAAAAATGAATTCTGTATACAGTTGAGAGGCACAACCATGGGGTCCAATGTCAGTCATCCTCCTGCCACAGCATAAAAAACTTGATGGGATGTCTATGGGTCAACATCTTTCTCGAACCATTATGTTGCATGGTGGAGATAAACAGCCTATCAGGGTTATTCAATAAAAATTCTTATAGTTAAAAATGGTGCTAATTTTGCCCCAACGAATCAGATGTTAGCTTTCCAATGTTAAATAAGATCTGATTGGTTGGGGCAAAATTAGCACCATTTTAAACGATAAGAACTTTTATTTAATCTCCCTGTATGTATTTTTCTTGTGGCGGGGCGACATTGGACCACTTACATGGTTCCATGAAAAAGTAGAAAATATACATTGTAATATGGAATATGATACTGAAAACCATTATCTAAATTTTAAGGTTAAAGCTAGGCCTTGGTACACACACTAATGATAAAGCCCCGATACAGTCGGATCCGATGGTATTGGGGCTTTATCAGCAGTGTGAAGCTTCTTTTCAGAACGAGCATACAGCCGCAGAACGCTCCAGTTGGTCTCATGGCTGTTCGTAAGGACCTAAAATTTCCCTCGGCTGCGGTAGTTTCCCTATAAGGAAAACGGCAGCGGATGCGGGAAACACACAGTCCCAAATATTCTCCCTATGCTGTGTGTTCCCTGATCTTTGAAAAATGATAGACAGGATCTTGCATATCCTGTCTGTCATCTTTCAAACATCTTTAGGCTGGGAACACGCCATCAGATATTTCCGGCCGGCCACCCAACCATGACGTGTATCTGTGAGTCAGCCAGAAGTATCTGATGGAGTGTGAGCGGCGGCTGCGACCAAACTCGGTCGCCTTTTTGTCCGGATCAGACAAACAGGCTCCTTGGTAAATCACGACCGATTGCGCGTTTCCCTACGGGACGGCAACAAAAAAAATAAAAATTATATATGGTCAACATGGATGTAAAACAACCAATATGTTGGTAATGTGTAATGGAATGTGATACAGGAACCAATATATATCAAGCTTCTTTTTAACCCTTTATTACATTTTATAAGCAATGCTATATTAACAGGATGAAGCTGTTAAGTACCGTTTGTTGTAAAAAGGCTCTATTTCATTATATGCGCTGTGAGAGGATTTTTCCTCCTTTAAAACCCCCTCACCTTCAGCTATATAGCTCACTGTTATATTGTGCTCCCAAGTCCTAACCCATAGAAGCCATGTACCTGTGCCCTGCACTGATGAAATCTATAAAGATTGAAAAATAGCAGGTTAGTCTGGGTTTTTAATAGGACCTTAGATTTCATATAGTGTACGCTTTATAAAAGACACCCTGGTTAAAGCTGTAAGTTAACGGAGAGGGTGAATATTGGAACACAGATTATAACTTTCAATCATAGGAAGATTGAATAGATCTTCTCTTCATTCATGTATTACTGGATAGAAGTACAACAAGGAACGTGATTTCTGTGGAGAAGGAAGGCCAACAACATTTAAGCACAAAGGTAAGTTCTGAAACGGTAGTGGGGTTGGGGGGAGGAATACACCACATTAATATTTAAAGGTGCAACTATCCAGTAAGATACACTTGTTATTACAGTGTATATACCCTTTAAGCTATTTAGCTGACTGGTATCTTGTGATCCTAAATCCAATTAATTTGTTCCTTGCACTTACACAATTAAACATCGTTGAGGCATGCTATAATGTGTAGGGACAGTTAGTCCATTATGGGATCTCAGAAATCTTACGGTAATCATTTTATACAAATACTCTAGGAACAAATGGGGTTAGAAAGTAAAGAAAAGTTAGAGTGAGCTCTCCATAGTCTCCCATCAAAGGGATGCCCTGATTTGTTGAACATTTGCCTGAAGATTGAGAGAGAGAGAGAGAGAGAGAGAGAGAGAGAGAGAGAAGGGATGGCCTTGAACACCCCCTACAGCACTTATGCTTCAATATAGTGTTAAGCATGAAAGCACGGATATATCTCCACCCAAACTAGATCCAGTGCTATAAATTAGTGCCAATACATTAGTAAACATTTCTAATGATATTTCTATATATGGAATGCAAAACTTCCAATGTCCAAATATACCAATATTATAGACTTCTATCCAAAACAACTGTAATAAAATCAACAAGTGCTTCAACAACGTATCTGTTTAGGGGATTTGGCACTAATAGAACCAGGATTTGATAGGATTCCTTCCTTAACCGTTTTTCCTTTATTTTTAACCTCTTGCCTTTGTTACTGTTTTAGCATGTGTAAACATTTTATATCCACTGTATCAAACACACAATTCCCAATGGGCACCAATGAGCACACGAGGTGAGCCATGGTGCTTGTTGCTGGATCTCAAGGTTAACAAAACTTGGAAATGTAACAATTTAACAGATACTACATATGCATTTTACTGGGGACGAACTGGCATGATACAAAAGTATATAGGAACTAAACAAAAGGCAACACTAAAAACCAAAACCACCCATCCTATTCCTTAGCCACAAATCCTCCAGAGTAATAAGAGCCTTTGTCCTGGCTCAGCCTCATATTAAATTAATATACAAAGCCTAGATAAGCCTAAGCAGACAAGTTGCCAGTTAGTGTGAGGTAAAGATGTCCAGATCTGTTGTGAGGAAGCATTCCAGCAAGTCATCCCCCTAGGGTTATGGATGCCTAAAAATTGCAGAGGACAAGACAGATCTTTCTTCAAATAAAGGTTTTAATTACAATTAATGCCCCAAACATTGCATATTAAGTGCTTGTATTGCATTTTTTTTCCTGGTAAGAATATTCTTTTAACCAACTTAAAAAAAGAATAGTCTGATAGTAGACTGTATCTTAGTAGTGGTATTTACAGAAGACATTGAGATATTTACAAATCTTGCACAGAAAAAGCATATGGAAAGAGGAGTATTTTGACTACTATTTCTATAAGGGAAAGGAAAACTTTAGACCATACAAAAAGTGTCCTAAACCCTTTTAATGTAAACATTTGATATAGTTTAGAAGAAAAAACAAATCCGTTTTGTCATTTCAGCCAACACATCTTCCAAAAACCAATCATGAATGAAAGGATATTAATAGATTTTACACTATTTGAGATTTGCCTTTGGTCAATCTTTTCAAACATCCCATGTGCCAAAAAAGTGTAGGTCCGAAAATTATACTTAAAAACCATAGATCTATATCAATCCATAATTCTTTCAAGAAAACAAATCAACAGTCATATTTGCTTGTTGGTGTTGAATAAATATTCACAATATTCCATCTGAACAGCCCACACAAAAATCAATTGATGCACCATAGCAGGTGGAATCTTCCAGGACATCTGCTAAAGAATCCTGAGATGATCAAAATAAGCATTTCGGTTGTAAAAATACCGACTCTTCCTTCATCGTTCTAAAGGAATGAGAAGGAGAAAAAAAAAAAATAATAAAGACCACAGAAAGTAGGTCCCAGAAATTATGCCTGTGATATCTTCCAAACTCCTTGAGGATCTCCTCATAAGCGAAAAGAACTTTAAACGTGAAGAAGTCTTCAATTATCATCAAAGGATCTTATGTTGGCTTGTTAGTGCCTGAAAAACATATTTAAAATCTATTGTAGTAACAGAGACTTAAAATAAAAACTAATCTTTGTTACTTTGAAGGAAAACTAAAATCCTATGTTTCCCTATCCCCCTGTGATTCTACATCCATGTTTAAAACAAAATTTAGCACTTACCTGTAAAGCAATTCAGATTTGTCCTCCTCCCTTTAAACAGCAGTGTTCTTTGTTTCTGTAAAGAGTTCCTGGTGCTAGGGTTACTAGGGCCTAAATTGTCAGAAACAGCAGGAAGTCCTTTCAGAAGCAAAAAGACAATACCTCTCCACAAGAGGGGGGGGGGGAGGAGACGGAGTCACTTTACAGGTTATTTTATTTACATTGATTAAACTTAAAATCATTTATAGTTGATGTTGGATGTGTCTATACTAAAAACACACTTTCACTAAATTTGCAGTTTTATGTCTAAAATAATTAAGTATTTTGTGATAGTTAAAGGCTTTGCATGTGCCCAATAAAGAGATATTGTGCATGGTAAAACAAAACCTTAATAGCAGACATTACTGGAACGTATGTTTGCTTTTATTAAAAAAAGATCCTTTCATATGTTTTTATGATCATTGAAAATAAGATTTGTTTATGCAAGTGTTTCAGAATGTACTTTTCCAATCAATTTAGCACACAAGCGGTTTTATCTCCATTAATGTTAGGCATAGATCTAAGCTGCCACCCCCCCCCCCCCCCCCAAAAAAAATAAATAAAGTTTAATAATGTATAATCTATAGACACACCAACAACGATTGGCAAATCCCCACCCCTGTGAAATAAACCTGCATAAACCAAATTAACACCAATGTCACATCCTCTAGAGACTACAGCAATTGCAATTAAGCCAATATCACAAAGCCATATTTCAAATACAAATTAAATAACCAGACACCCCAATGCTATCTCTTCTGAAGAATGGAAAAAATAAAATGATGCTTTGGTAAGTGGTGGAATATACATAAATTCATTACCAACATGAACTTTGCAAACAAATCGAAATCAATAATGATTGCCAACAACACAAATTTTGCAGCCCCACAAAAACAGCATGTGCATACACTTTGAAAACAGTCTGTATTCAATTTTTTTTTAGGTTAACTAAATAAGCCAATCCACATCACAACAAATCCCAAATACTTTCAGCAGAAATATCTCATCGTGTGTACCCAGCTTAAATAGCAGTATGCACATCTTTCTGTGACAGTAAGCTTTGTGACAATAAGCAGGGGTGGACAAATTATTTTGACATCACGTGCCAGTAAAGAAATTCCTGAAACCAATCTGTTATTTTTGGGTAGCCAGTTACATAAACATTTAATAGAAAACTAAAAATGTATCATTATCAGGAGACAATTTATAGGCCCACTGGCTACCCATGATTTATCCAGTTCTGTATTAAAGGACAACTCCACCCTTATAATAACATCTTTTAGAAAGAATGGCCTCTTTAAAATATGTTCATATGTCATAGTTTGTCCTATGAATTCATTACTGTATGCCTGCTATGCTTCTGGAAACTGAGAAATTTAGAAACCTGTACTGAGCATCTACTGAGCCTGGGCATGCTCAGAAGAGACAGAAAGGTGATTAACATTCAGTCATTGGCTTTGATGTCAACTGCCAAATCCATAACTGACAGTTACTAACTGGAAGAACCAGGAAGCAGAAACAGGGGAAACAAGACATTGTGCAGGAATTTAGGTTAGACTTATATATTTCAGATTTCAAACTATTACCGTTTAGGGTTTTGGGGGGTGATTTACCTGTATGTAAGTTTTCATTTTGGGGCTGGACTTGCCCTTTAAGCAAACCTTGAAACCATAAGTGAAACATTCTCTACCACAGAAGAATACGAAGGAAACAAAGCTAGAATGAAAGCAGTGATATGAAAACTATGAGGATATGATCAAGAACCTGGGTAATGATTTGTCAAAAATGGTGCAGTTTGCAAAGTGTTTATATGCATTTACAGCACTTTCACTACTGAATATTCATTAAAGGACAACTCAACCCTCTTAATAACATCTTTTAGAAAGAATGGCCTCTTTAGAATATGTTGATATATCCTACCTTGTCCTCCGCAATCATTAGCGTATGCCTGCTATGCTCCTAGATGCCTCATAGAAACTAAGGAGTATTTTGTTTTAACCGCTAAATTTGTTAAAGCCCCCATCAGCAATTTAGTAAGCTGGTTATGCCTTTGAGCATGCACAAAGGAGGCAGCTAGGGGATTAACATTTTTGATGGTCATTGGTGGTTATGTCAACTGTCAAATCCATAACTTACAGTTGCTAACTGGAAGAACCAGGAAGCAGAAACAGGGGCAACAGGACATTGTTCTGCAATTCAGGCAATTTACCTGTATATAAGTTCATTTGAGGGCTGGACCTGTCCTTTAAAAAAAAAAAAAAAAAAGATGGTACATATGTATAGCCTGACACAGATACATGGCTTAAAGGAATAGTTCACAGAAAAAGTGAACCATTCCTTTAATCCACTGATTGAAAAACGGATGGTAAAGGACCTATGCCTTACCTTTCGTTCTTCAATAAATTGACCAGGAGCCAGGAACAAAGATAAGTAAATATACCTTGCGCACAATCCACTGCCGGCTCCATTAACAGGTCCCGACCACTTCTGACTTTAGTTTAACTAAAGCGTGTATGCACAATAATGCACGCTATAGTTTAACTAAACCCGGAAGTGGAACCAAAGCTCCTGGTCAATTGACTGAAGAATGGAAGGTAAGGCATGGATTAAATGAATACTTCTGTGAATACTTTTCTGTGAACTAATATTTTAAGACCAGAAAATTCAAACAGTATATTAGATGTAGGTACTGAGCCAATAAATTATAAAGAAAAAACTACCTATAGGCTATTGCTTGCCAGTTTCACAAATATTTTCCCCAATAACCAAAGAGTATTGGCTTTGAAAAGTAGACAGAATAGAAATGTTTAAGGGATAGGTGCATTGTAAAAGCAAGATAAGTTTAATTTGTAGCAAGAGCTTTATAAAATCTGTTCAGCGTTTTTTTTCTCCCTAGGTCCCCCCTGAGCCTATCTTTCCTGCTGTAAAATTTGAGACATTTTGGATCTGGTTTTTAGACACTGCAGCTCTTACTTTTTACATTTCTCTACACCACGGCTCCCAGTCAATGTTGTGTCGCTAAACACAGCAGTATTGACAAAGGTCTTATCAGCTTTGGTAAACCTCTTACCTTTCAGCATATCTCCTGAGCAGTTTGATTTCACTTTTGCATAGGTTTACCAAAATGACGCTGTAAGCTGTAATACGTTTTTTTATGGCCCTTTTTACATGCTCCCTTAAATGTATGTATATGTCACATTTTCTGAGCATTCAGATATCGTCATATGTATATGACAAGTGGCTTTAGAAAACACTGCAATATTCAGTGTATTCAGGGTTTTTTTAACTGACATTGTGAATCAGCTTAAGGAAGTTAAAGGAAATCATCCAATTTTGCAAAGGTAGGTTTAGAATATAAAACAGGGCATTTCCCATTACAAATAAATACCCAAAATGCAAATATAAAAAATGCAAAGATGCAAGTAATATTTTTACCACTGCTTTCCCTGACCCATTGCACTGAACTGCTTTAAAATAACTTTTTTTTTTTTTTAAGGGGATTGCTAATGTATATTGGTGAACATAGGAAGATACTTAACCAAAATATTACCTACTACATTTGTTAAGGACAATTTCCAACATGATAATCACTCACCAACTGATCTTTATAGAAAACCAATTGGTTACAGGGTAAAACCAAAGGGTAGCAATGTATAAAGTAAAATCAAATAATCAAAAGATGGTTATTCAATGTGTATATAAAATAATGTTTGTATTTGTATTTAAAAGGGAAGATTGAAGGAGATAAGTCATACTTGCCACTTAAATGCAAAAAATATTACGGTAGCTAATTTTCATGGGGTAATGGTGAGCCAGCCCACAATATTAATGAATTATAAAAAGGTTACACACTAACACAGATTGTAGTCAATGTAGATTGATATTGTAGACTACCGTTGCATCTGATACTAAAAATGTATTTAATTGCCACCTTAAACTAGATTAATTACATAGTAGTTTAATGGGTATCTATACTTTAGAAAATCAAATTATCTATATCTTTATTCAATTTCAATTACAGTGAATGATCCATCACTCACAAATCAAAAAATTAGGACACTTTTTGCAAAAAGTGAGAAAATCTTGCTGTCAGCAGGGAAAAGAAAGCAAAGTTTAATTAAAGTAAAGAAAGTCAATCTCAACAAAAAAAAATTTTCTGATAAGGTTGAGGCCACACTGCAACACACCAAAGCGTGCACGCTATTGTGCGTGAGATTTCTGTGCGTTGTCTCATGCTTGCGATTTCGCTGTTTTCCATTATGGAAAACACACGCATCGGATATCGCAGGAATTTTTGCGTTCCTGCAATTTCCATTTTATGTAAAATCACATGCGCAATCGCGAGTGAAATTGCATGTGCAAATGCGAGAAAAACCCATTATTATGGCCAAGCACTGATTGTGACACATTACTACAATCCATTATTTAACTATGTATCTCCATATCTATCTGCCTATCTATATCATTCTGTAAATAAGTTAATGTATGGATTTTTCTTTAAAATTCTGACCAAACTGTTTTGACACTGAACTAGATCAAACTGCAGTGCTTCCTGTACATATTGACTTCTGAGTGCAGATTGCTTTCTCCTTCGGCTCCCAACTACACGATGCAGAGAGGCAGGTACTGCTGATCCTTTCACCCTTATGTAACTAAGTGCAGAGTGCTCAGCACACCCCTTGACGAAGTGAGATATGTCAGCCAGTACTGCTGATGACCTCCCCCATAGATCTCCTGCTCCCAGCACACACCTCCCCATATAGTTCGGCTGTTACCTCTGCAGAAAATTCAGCTCCCAGTAACCCTTCCCTGCCCGTGAAATTTGATCACTCCCTGATTAAGTTGTGATTTACAGGCATACAGGGAAAAGATTAAGGGGAGAGGACTCAAACTGCAGCAAACTGGACAACACAGGTCTGCAGCAAGCAATTCAATGCGTGCCTGAAACTTAGAGAACACTGTGCTGGCATGTACTTGGTCATGTAGTTGAAAAAGTTGGGAAAAGCAGAGTACAGAGGATATGCAAATTGGCTCTAGAGAGTAGACAGTGAGGCTGTGCAGATCTTAAGTGTTGTGGGACCTACAAGGCAGTGAATAAGGGGTGGGGGGTGGTGGCGCAATTAGGAGTAAGTAAACCTTAATAATTTACAAACAAAGCAGGCAAATACATATATGTGAGTATTATTGTAGAATTGTAGTTTCAGGAAATGCAAAGTTGTTTTAATGAGTATAGTGACCATTTAAAGTTGAATAAAGACTTTCACCAACCATAAACCCTAACAGTTGATCCAGAGGTAGGCAAAAAACCAAACTATTAACAAAACAACACGAAGGGTAAAATTTAACTAAAATGTAACCATACCAGTAATTTTCAATATTAGAAACTTATTTGGACCTTAAAAGGACGACTATACTGTAAAAGAAAAATAAAAAAATCAACTTTTGAAAAATGAAAAGTACCCGGTGCAGGTAGGTAGGATTGATTATTCCTACCTCAAAATGTATTTAGTTGAGAAGCTACAGCATGTACAGTTTTTATTTGCCAGGTTGGTCCTAGACTAGTCCTGCATTAAAGATAGTGCTGAAGCCAAGAGGAAGACTGTCAGAATCAGTTCTCTTTGGGCTGGTGCTCATCACAGAAACAAAATTGAGAAGGTAAGAATTGCCATTCCTATATCCCTGTCCCCAAGTACGTTTAAACTGTTTTTTAAGAAAACTTTATACACACGATAGTTCTCCTTTTATGCTATTCTAACCATTACCACATCGCTGGAAATTAAGTTAGATGTTAAAGTTTTGACAACTGTCCCTGATAACAGATACCTGATGCCCATGTTAAGGTTATCATAGTGCAATTTTACTTGCTGCTTCCAAATGTTTTTAGTAAATGTTTTTAGTAAAATACAACTCTAAACTGCCAAGTATACACTAACAATTCCTAGATTGTATTTTTCCAGGAATCAAGAAATGCTCTGAAAAGAATCACAATTGAAGGATTTCACAATTTTTTCTCCCCAATTTCATTATGCATGGGAGAAAACTGGGTGCATTGCAGTCAGTCAACAAATTAAATACCAACATATATCTTCAAATGCTAATTACCTCCACGGACATCAATGCATAGTTAAGAGCACACCAATGTTTAATGGTTGTTTGCAATATAATGAAATTGCCTGTTTGAGGAGGTGGTTAATTGGTACGGGATGATTGACATGAAATTATGATTCTTTAGGTCTACGTAAAAATGGAACCTGATGCAAGAAAAGGTGCAAAATTTTGCCTGTGCTAATCATTTGCAGCAACCAATCAGATGTTTGTTTTTTACTGGGTTACAGTATTAAGACTGGGTACACACCATACAATATGACCGATCAACATTACCGTGTATCAGTCGCTTGGCTGGAAATATTTCATGATGTAGGAGCCGGTAGCTGATCTGGGTCGCCATTCATCTGGCCCCGAATTGGTTATATCGGAAAATTACAGACTATCAGTTGCGGCACATTGACGCCTGCGGCTAAGTTTGCAGTGTCAGACAGCGATTTATTGCTAGTGATGAATGGCTGGCCGGGACAAATATCTTAACGTGTGTACCCAGCCTTACATAATAGGAGTTTGCTGCAGATTAATAGCACAGACAGACTTTTGCACCTTTTATTGCATCAACCCCTAGGAGGGTAAAACAATGCATTATATTATATGGAAAATGCAGTACTCTCTAGAAAAATATATGCAAATTAATTTCTTTGGCCCTGTTGGTATTTTCAGTCACAATTCACATAAATGAAATGATAAATGAAAGGATAAATTTCAGAAGCAACAGCGAGACTCCTGCGGCACAGGAAAAAAGATCATTGGTACCATACACGGATGTGGCAGGACTGACAATCATTTAGCATAAATCTCTCTCTTAAAGGAGTTTTTGCATAAACGTACAATTGGCAATATTTTATAATCTGTGACCTAAAAAAAACCAACACATTTTACGGACCAGATCGCGCTGAAGGCGAGGAAAAGCTGCATTGTTTGAGCCCACAATATAAAACCATTCAGCCCACCAAAAACAAAAAGACCTTTGTACTTCTACTGGGCTGCTCGCTGAATTTTCTGCTCGCTGAATTTTTTCCCCCCAATGGTCCTCAGAAAGGCCCATTGAGGATCCAATGTGCATTCGTACATGTTGAAAGCACAGATTCACACTTCTGCTTGCCTAGCCCCACACACACAGCATCCTAAAATGCACATGGTTTAAAAGCACAATACTATATGCCAACACATATTTAAATGTCAGTGTAAATATTATATTTAGCTCACAATGTATAACCCTGTAACCCAGGGCTGGAAGATTACCAAGAATCAGGAAGCCAATGTGCTTAGAAATGTAATAACTTTTTAAAAATGTTTTCTATTAATGTTTATGAAGCATTCTAAACTAGAACTGTATCTCTGGCTATAAATTTCAAAAACAAACTGTCCACCCCCACTGTGAACAATTTAAATTACCTAGAGAGAGAAATAAAAAGGTAATTTGTGGAACAGAGAAATAAAGAACGTAAAACCATAAGTCTCAAATTTAAAGGGCATGTCCACCCTAAATATTTACTTTTAATATGGTGTAACTACCCTGCCCACCCCCAACCGCCACATTACTTCTTTAAAAAAAAAAAAAAAAAAAAAAAAGAAGCTGAATCATACACAGGGCTGCTAGCAATGGATGCGTGGCGGGAGAGAAGGGCTAAGTATGATTCAGCTTTTTTTTTTTTTTTTTTTAAAGAACTAATGTGGTGGTTGGGGGTGGGCTGGGGTTAGTTACACCATATTATAAGGCTTCACTGCACAGTTCACCATCCCTCCCTGGAGCAAGACAGCAGAGACCTTTGGACAGGAAGACAGCTCCTAATGTTCACTTTTTTTGGATTTTGGACAAGCACTTCAGGACAACTTTAAGGAGCAGAGATGTAAGGTAAGGATGTTTTTAAACTACACAGTGGGGCCAGTACGGGGTTAAATTTTAGCTTTGGGGGTGGACATGCTATTGCAATTGTTGGGGATGTACTTAAAGGGCATCTATAGTGAAAAAAACACATTGCCCCTTTGCAAAGTTAAATTCATGTACTCTGTGCTGCCTTAATCCTATATCTGTCACTGACTCTGTTTAACCACGGTGTCAGATCTATGTGCAGCATTCCCCCCTTCTCCCTCCCCTCTGTTACCTCCTCCATGTCTCAGCTCCGGCTAACCGACAAGCTTTTTATGTGCAGTAGGAGTTAAAAGTACAACATCCTGAAAAACACACCCACGCACAGTGGCCAATAGAAAGTAAGCTGTCCTGGAGACACGGAAGAAGGAGATCAGTACAGTTTACGATCTCTCACTTTGTGACCCATCATCAATCAGTGAAAGCTATTAAGAAGGGGGGTCAAGTGCAGCCTTATATCTAACATCAAAGCTACCTTTCTCCCCCTGCTAATGCTGTTATCTCTATGTTTATTACAGAGCAGGGAGGGGGGATCAAGTCACAGGGATTTGATTGACAGTCCAAGTAGGAGTAGAGGAATGCAATCACGTATTCTTCTAACTGGTGTATCTCAGGACAGAGAGGGAATCTGAAAAAAGTGAAGACACTCTGGGGGTTGGGGGGAATTATAGAACACATGGAAAGAAAGAAAAAAAAGTTCATTTTCCCACTATAGATGCCCTTTAAATTTTTTTAAAGCTCCTCTGCTGCTGTTAACAGCTTAAAGGGTATCTATACTCTAAATAACAATGTTTAAGTGTTTCAAAAAGCAGAAGGTCCTGAGAAATCCCAGCATTTACAGAGAAAGTCTTGTCACTCCAGAAGCAAAAATTATATGTGCCCTATTCCTGACAACTAACTAGGATCTTTAGCTGCCTGCTGGCACACTTTGTGCAACAATTAAAGATTGGTACACACTATACAACTTTCCTTCTGACCGAATGTTCGAGAGTTTCGACCAATCGGCCAGGAGAAAGGACTGTCGGTTGCGGCAAAAGCAGCCACGTCCAATGGTAATTACGATCCAGTGTGCGGTCCCATAGTGGAGCGCACGATCGGCCATGGTTTTCCGACCTGTCTGTTAGTCAGAATCGGACAAACTCACGATCAACTGGTCGGCGGTCAATTGGGGGCATCACAAGGATTACAACAGTTTGTCAATGACCAAACAAAAACACTGAAATTTAGGTCGATCCTGACGAATTACTGTATGGTGTGTACCTAGCTTAAGAGAATCATAAATATATAGCGACGGCTCCAAGCAGGCTCCGAGGTGGAAAAGAAAACCGGGAGG
Organism: Hymenochirus boettgeri; assembly: GCA_019447015.1. Classification (NCBI taxonomy): domain Eukaryota; kingdom Metazoa; phylum Chordata; class Amphibia; order Anura; family Pipidae; genus Hymenochirus; species Hymenochirus boettgeri. The sequence continues at coordinate 117,453,358 of CM033471.1, read as the reverse complement.
GGGAGAGGGAGAAAGTAGAGAAGTCCAGGTGCGAATCCGACGGTCTCAGTTCTGCCAACCTGATACACAGCAAACAGAATAGGCCGCACTTCCGTGTTTCATGCGTTGGATGCTGGGTCCTCATGTGCTTTTAACGATTTGTGTTTTTCAATAAAGTTTTCCTATGAAGATCCGGAAGTGCGGCCAATTCTGTTAGACAGAATCAGCAGAGAAAATAAATAAAGGGGGGAGGGAGGGGGAGATATGCAGAGCAGTTTCCATGGTGAGGCTGTGCAGAGATTGTAAGTGTCGCAACGTGGGGTCAAATAGGAGCACTCACTAAACATTAAAGGAAAAGTGCACTGTAAAATCAAGTTATGGCACAAAGCTAGGCTCTGGAGGGGCATAGGTAAAAAAAAACATGGCAACGGTATTTTTAAAGCTGCAGCTTCCAAATGAACATAATTGATTTTACAGTGCACTTATCCTTTAATAATTTAATGACAAAGCAAGCACAGATAAATATGTCGGTACCGCCATTGTACTTCTCTGAAATTGTAGTTTCAGAAAATGTTAAGTTGTTTGAGTGATTATAGGGACCCTTTAATTTGGCATATGCTCCAATCTGAATCAAGCTGATATTACCAGCTGCAAAGTACCAATAAGAGGCACAATCAATGAATAAAATGCTACAACATACCTTAAATACAATTCAAAGTAAAAAAAAAAATTAAATTGTGTGTAATTACATAAACCATAACATTTTTAGATTTTAGTTCTAAATGAACATTTTTAGATTTAGTTATTAATAAATTATCCAAAATAGGTTTGTATAAAATAATTACAAAAAATGTTTAAGCAATGTACTTACCCACTACCGATATGGCTGCCGATATCATATAGGATAGCAGGAGGGGATATTACGGAGAAGTCACCAATGTAACAAAGGTTGGGCCTTCTGGACCCATTGATCTTAAAGGAAAGATATATTAAAAGTAATTAAATTCTAGAATCAGTCTACTTTTTGTTGCAAAAACAATATTTTGCCTGACAAACTGGCAGATCAAACATATGCAAATGATGCTCTTAAAATAATATTTGTAATAATAACTACTCAATGTCAATAAGTACAGAACAGAAAACTGCCATAAGTTAATTTAAAATGTCACTACTGTAAAGGTAAATACAGCAGTATGCTTAAACCTCCAAAAATTAAACAATGCATGGCCTATCATATACAGGAAAGGAAAAAAAACAAAAACAAAAAACACACTTCTGCTAATGAGGGACAGTTATGATCCCCAGCATAAAATGTCTGGTACCTGTCTACTGGTTGCTCGGCAGGCAGACCAATGAAAAAGGTTTAAAAAGAATCTTGAACGAATAACAGTTAGTCATTCTAAACACTGGTCTAATCAACATAAAACTATTTTACATTGACCCGTGCCTAATTAACCATTTCTGTTCTCTTCTGTGTTTGTAATAGTGATCATAGACACCAAGATCCAAACAATAGAATATCGGATTGTGTATGGATGGTCAGGCAATGATCATTCAATAAATTCCCCCAATGAGCCAGTTGAATAAACAAACAAAAAAAAAATACTGCCAAAGCGATCTTAGCTTTCATAGCAATCATAGCCTTGAACGTTCCATAATCCTCGAAAATACGATTGGAGACTCGAAATTAGTTTTCTATCTTATTTTCGAGGATTATCGAACATTCATAGCCCAGAACATTTGATAATTTGCGAAAATGGGCTCTGAAGTCCCAAAAGTATGTTCCGTTTTCGGATCTTCAAAATTTTTCCAAGATACGGAAATCCGAAAACAGAATGAACCTTGACACTGTTGGCCATCTCTAATATCCACCTCCCAAATTAAAATTATTAAAAATTTAACCTAATTACCCTCCAAAACCTAGACCACGCAAGGTCTAAATCTATCTGCAAGGCTTCTAAGTTTACTTACAAGCAGTTGTTCCTTCAACGGTCTTCTGCTGCTGCTCGGTGTCTTTTCTGTGCACAGCAGCAGAAGAGGCCAGACCAGCAGCAATGTCAGTGATTTACAGCCCAGGCTGCATGGTATGCCACTGTATGATCTGGCAGGAGGGTGGAAAAAGGGGGTTCTTCTTTTGTCCATTTATCTTTTAATGGTTCAAAATAATCTTATAAAGAACCCTCACACACACACAGAAACTAGTCAATCTTTTGAGGATCGAAAAAGTGTAGTGTGCAAAGTTTTAAACACTTTGCAGCATTATTGTATAAAATATCTGTTGGACTAGAAGAAACCACTTTTACCTGATGTAGTCTTAAAAGGTAGAATTGAAATCAAATTGCAAAAAGCATATTGTGGCAGCCAAACTGACAGATCACACCTTTTTGAATAAAGGCTCTTGACTTTGTCTCCAGAACTGATCTTATTAGTAGTCGTCAGCATGGATTTATGAGAAATAGACAAATTTACTTGGTTTTTATGAAGTAAGAATTTAGATTGTTGCATAGCATTGGATGTGGTATACTTGGATTTGGCTAAAGCCACATAGGCGACTAATGTATAAACTGAAGACTGTTGGCCTAGAAATAAACGTTTGTACAGGGATAGAGAATTGGTTATTGGATCGCAAATAGAGAGTGGTGGTCAATGGGGCTACATCTATGTGGGCTTAATTGAGTGCCTCAGTGTTTCTAAATGAATGGCATTGGGAGCAAGTTCTTTGTGTTTGCTGATGACACTAAACTATATAGAGCTTTGGAAACTTGTGCCACTTATACCATAAATAACTCTCTGTTAAGTGAATTTTGACTGAAAAAAAGATTTGGGGGTTCTGGTAGATAACAGACTTAGCTGTAGCAAACAATGCCAGGCAGCAACGACTAGAGCTAGCAAGATATTGTCTTGTATAAAGAGAAAAAAAAACATTCCCTCTTTACAAGGCACTGGTAAGGCCTAATTTGGAATATGCAGCGCAGTTTTGAAATCCCATATACAAAAAGGACATCTTGGAAATGGAAGCAGCTCAGAAAAGGGCAACTAAAATAATAAAAGGAATGGCGGGGCTTGACTATGCAGGTAGATTAGACAAGTTAGGGCTGTTTACATAAGAGAAGCAAGGTTTGCGTGAGGATATGATCACTTATATTAAAGGGGAAGTTTAGTGCAAATACATATCCTTTTTAGAAAAAAGAGCAGTGTTTTTTTTTATCCCAACGTCCATAATCTGACAATTCAGCATTTTGTTTGTGTATAAATAACTGCAACCGAAATACTGACTTCCTGTTTGCAGGACCCCTAGTTGAGACAATTATGGTCTTGCCTTTGACCCAGTGCCTGGGTTGTTTCAGTTGCTCAGTAGAGATCTGATCATCTTTGACCCATTCAACAGGCAATCAGTAGAAATTACTGTTGGAGACATTCCAAGGATGTGGGTGCATCCTGGAAAGAAGGACCGTTAGAACCTAAAATGTCAGCTCACTAATGTCAACAGTAGGGAACGATAAATGGTATGAAATCAACTGAGAGAATATGTAGAATAACTAAGAAGGCATTACCCAAAGTAACAATTTAACAAATATTGAACATTTCCATTGAACTGTCCCTTTAATGGGCCATACAATAAACTATCTGGTGCATTGTTCATTAATCTGTACTATCAGAGGACACGTGAACATCCTTTAAGATTGGAAGAAAAGAAGAAGTTTCATCTTCAGGTTAGGAAAGGTTTCTTTACAGTGAAAATGGTAAAACTGTCTTCCAGATGTGGTATTGGCAAGTTCATTGAATAGCTTTAAAAATGCGCTAGATAAGTTTCTAAAAAAAATATTGAGAGTTACTGGATCAACTCTTAGGTAGGGTTAAAAAGAAGGGTAAAAAAGTTGGACTTGATGGACGCATGTCTTTATTCAATTACTATGTTACTGTTTGTAATAATCACTAATAAGCACAGGACTGAAAACCCGGCCATAAACATAATAAAAGGGTCAACAACACTTATTTGCTTTTTATTCGGAAGTGAATTTGAATTCAGAGACCACTGTACCAGTTGTGTGCCAAACTGCACTGACTTAATCTAAACTTCTGCGCAACATAGTCAATTACTGTATAAAGTAATTTGCTGGAATAGAAGAAACCATTTTAACATGAATTATACAATATTCTACAGACAACGGGGCCATATCTATTGCATCTTTGTAATGACGACTTAGAAGGTATTGATATCAAGATTTGTTTTCCAACTATACAGAAAGGTATATATGGCATTAAAATCTACATTTGTAACCTTTGTAAAAAGATGTATACAGTTTGTTGAAATGGGCAGCAAAGTGGCAGATGAAATTTTGTGCCGATTAATCTATGGTGATACATTTGGTGTTTCAAAATCCTTGTGCATCTTATAGGGTATGTAAATTAATTTGAGCAATCTCAGGTGGAGTTTGGGAAAGATCAGGACAGGACAGTTTTCTGATCTGAAGTATTTAGGTGTGCATTAAACACCTAACATCAGAATAATCTTAGAGAGGCAGAAAAAAACAAAAAGGACAGTTTTAGAAGACCACCATCAGGAGCAGATGTGTAAGGTAAACTTACTTGCTCCGAAGGGAGGGTAGGGTGGATCTGGATCTTGTGCGGTTAGCACCATCCTTAGGGTTGACTCCTGTCTTCCCCCTTAAGTACGTAAAGGCATCCCATATGGTCAATTCCTCTGGCTACACCGTAATTATTCCGCTACTAAGGAATTCACTATTCATTCTTCTGAATTAAAGGATAACTGTATTGCCTCAATCCATTTTTTTTTTTTTTAAAAACTGCTTTAAAAAGAGTAATGGTATGCAGCCCTCCCCATACATTTTTTTCCCTTATTTCGAGATTCTCTTTGCCTTCAATTAGCCAAGCTGTAAAAGGGGCGTATCAATTCTGTCTGCCTGTAACTAGCATGTGAGAAAACACTCCTCCACCCACCCTTGATCAGCTTGATTATGTAGGCTGTATCCTAGCAACCGAACAGTTCAAGTTTGTTTGACTGGCAGAGGAGGAGGAAAAAGGTTGTAACAGACATTCCCTCCAGCCAATGACAAGTGATATGTTAATCAGGGCCCTGGGCAGTCTAGCAGACTGGCTTTTAGCACTTATCTTTGCTGTGTGATATCTAAGGGAGGGCAGCCTAAAATTTGATGACCGTACAATTTAAAAATGACTGAACAAGTATGGCTTGTTTAGAAGGGTTGCATTTTCTCTCTAAAAAGGTTTGCAAATATTTATCTTGATGGTTGGACAGATCAAGGTGGCCATGTTTTGGCCTAATACAGTGTCACATTTGGTAAAAAACAAACAGCTATTGGCACAAACAACTTGCACCATATGGTAAGCCTAGTAGTTGAGGGGGTATTTTGCATTTGTTTTGCAGTCACAGTACCTGGGAACTTTGGTGTACAAAGAAATTCCTGGTCGATTCAATGTCCGAGAATATTCTAAAGTCAAATAAAGGCCATCTGTCTAATTAAAAAGACTAAAATTCTAATGTAAATTCCCCCCCCCCCCCCCCCCCCCCCGAACATTTATACACTAGATACTTCTTTAGTAAGCGCATTTACGTACATGCAAGAAGTAGATTTTGTAACAAAGAAGGCTTCAAACTATTGACCGTCTATTTACGGTCTATAGTCTTCTTTGTAGTTGGAGGTACCCAGTACCAAAGCATGAAATGCTTTAGCACACTGTTCTGGATCAATCGTCAGTTCAATTTATCATATACGGGGTAGCATACGATTATCACAGACCTATTGCTGTGTATAAACGCTTTATTTAGACAAAACACGCGTGCAACATGTTTCGGACCCACTGGGTCCTTGAAAAAGGACCAGTGGGTCTTAAACATGTTGTATGGGCGTTTTGTCTAAATAAAGCTTTTATACACAGCAATAGGTCTGTGATAATCGTATGCTACACCGTATATGATACATTGAACTGTCTCTATGCACAGCTCGTTTTCTATACAGGTGTCTTCACACGAAAATGGAAGCCCCTGCTGTTTCCTTTCCAGCCTGCATGGGTGACACAAAGAACACAAAGAGAAAGTGCCTTATTTAATAGGAGGAGCAAAATGGTGCTTGGGTTCATAAAGGGGAACTGTGGTCCAAAAATGACTTTAAGTAAATTGATAGGTGAGCAATACCTGGGAATTTTTGCAATTTATTTTCATTGTTTATTTTGCATAGTTTTGAAGATATTTACATTTTTGTGTGTAATATGGCAACAGCATCACCAGGTCCCCTGCACTTCCTGCTAACTGCTCTGAAACCATGTCAGTCCATCTGCCCTGTGTCTCCTCCTCAGCCCACATGGTCCCTCCCACTCATGGACCCCATGGTCCCTCCAGTTGCGGACTCACAAGCCCCATCCCCCGCAGATGCACAAGCCCCACCCACTTGTGGGGACCGTGGGCCACTCAGACCCCCCCCTACAGAAAACTCTGTGGAAAGCCTTGCAGAGTGAGAACTCTGCCTGAAAAGCTGTTCTCACATAGTGGGAAAGAAGAGTTGTAGATTCCCTTACCTACTCTGTCAGGACTTCACACAGCAGAGAGGAGGAGGGACTTCCTGTCTCCCTCACACACTGAGGGAGTGAGGCTGTGCTCGCTAGCGGCACTGTGCAGGAAAAGCCTTAGAAATGTAACATGTCAAACTCCCACCCATTAACTTTTTGGTCAGTCATTTCTTTATATCTTGGGCTGTGGAACACGTAGAGGTGGTTGATGGCTTGTTTTAAAGGTAGGAAACTGGCCTTTAATTTAAACTCAACTTGTTTGGAGCCCACCGTTCCCCTATAATCTGAAGCAATCAACCAGAGGTTTTCAAACATTTTCCAACTGTAGTAGACCAGTAAAAAGATATCAATAGCTCATGAAGAATGATGCGTTTCCTCTAAATGTCTGGACATTCCATTTATTAGCCGACGAGAAAGGGTTTAATGTTCTGCTTCCAGAAAGACAGAGTACAGGAGGTTGCAGGTTCAATTTCCCAAAATTACGATTATTTTTTTTCCTGAAATCTTAATATTTTCTGTTCTACATCCATGCTAGCTAAAAAATAAACTGCAGGGCTTACTATTCTTTTTAGTATGAAAAGCAACGGAATAGTGCAAAGACACTGCAAAGAAATCCCTTTTCTGTGTCAGAGACAGAAAGGAGCTGTAACATAACTGGCTATCAGAGTTAAGCGAGGTACACACAGTAGCGATAAAGCCACAATACTTTATTGGTACTGTGTTAACCTAGCTTTCCTGAGAGGGAAAATTTCCATCGGCTGTGGTAGATTCTCTATAGGGGAGTCGGCCGCGGCCAAGGGAAACACACATGCTGTGCATAGGGAGAACACTTGGGACTGTATCGTGATTTTTGAAAAATTATAGACAGGATCTTTCAGATCCTGTCTGCCATCTTTCAAAAATCTGGCAAGTGTGTACCTAGCTTTACTGTTTAAAAACTTATATTTTGCTTGCTCGGGAACACAATGGAAACAAAAAAAGGCAAAAATCAGTCGACTACTTTGTGTTGTCTCATAAGTAAGTCTAGGGGATTTGAACTTGTGACCTCAGGTTTATTTATTTCTATATTTATTTGGTATGTTACAAGGTTTATGAAGAAAAGCAACTACTATGACAATACATGGTTATTTTAGTTAAATTGTCACAGCATGTTTAAATCATTCAGTGGTTTGTGAGTTAATTTATAATGTATTTTAGGGACTGCAGCTTCAGTTTGCGGCCAGCACTGCCTTCACTCAGTGTCCTGCAGGCCGCGGTTTCATTGCGCATGAGCGAGATCGCGGAGAGCCCGTGAGAGCAGAGAGCGCCACTCACACTCACCGGGAGGCCGAACACCAACATGAACAAGTTGAAATCCTCTCAGAAAGAGAAAATTCGTCAGTTTATGATTTTCACACAATCAAGTGAGAAGACTGCAGTAAATTGCCTTTCACAGAATGACTGGAAGCTAGATGTTGCAACAGACAACTTTTTTCAAAACCTTGAACTCTATATACGGGAAAGTGTAAAGGGAGCATTAGACAGAAAAAAACTAGAGCAACTTTATAACAGATACAAGGATCCTTTGGATGAGAATAAAATTGGAATAGATGGCATACAACAGTTATGTGATGATTTAGCCCTTGATCCAGCTAGTGTCAATGTACTAATTATTGCATGGAAATTCAAAGCAGCAACGCAATGTGAATTCTCAAAGCAGGAATTTATGGATGGAATGACAGAACTAGGATGTGACAGCATAGAAAAATTAAAAGCACAAATACCAAAAATGGAACAAGAGTTAAAAGAGCCAGGGCGATTTAAAGATTTTTATCAGTTTACCTTCAATTTTGCAAAGAATCCAGGGCAGAAAGGTCTAGATTTAGAAATGGCAATTGCTTACTGGAATTTAGTACTAAGAGGAAGATTTAAATTCCTAGATTTGTGGAACAAGTTTTTATTGGAACACCACAAACGATCGATATCTAAAGACACGTGGAACCTTCTTCTAGATTTCAGCACAATGATTGCTGATGATATGTCAAACTACGATGAAGAAGGAGCATGGCCAGTTCTCTTTGATGACTTTGTGGAATTTGCACGTCCTCAAATTGCAGGGACAAAAAGTACAACAGTGTAGCACTAAGAAACCTTATAGAGGGGGGGCGTGGCCAAGATGGCTGACTGAGCGGACGTGGAGAATAGGAGCTCTCCCGGCTAAAAACTCTTACAGCAACACTACGCTAACTGTCTACACCCAAATACCCCTCCAATAACCCAGGACACCTCAAAGATGACGAAGCACGGGTCGGCGAAACACACCGCCATCGCAAAACTGGGCAAATTCGTACATCAGCCCAAGGACCAGGCCGCACCCGCGCCCACGCAGCCCGAACACGTGGAGGGCGCCGGCCCGACTCAACCTGCTTCCCCCTTCACACAGCCAGACCCCCCCGGCGACTCACCCCTCCTAGAACCAGCGACCTCTCAAATCCTAGCGGCCATCCAGGATTCCAAGGCAGCATTAACAGTCCTCATCGAGGAAGTGAAGGTGGACGTGAGCCTGCTACGCCACGACGTCCAGACCATCAGACAAAGAGTCGGAGAGCTCGAAGCCAGGACCACAGAGGTGGAAGACGCGGTGCGCCCTTTATCAGAGGAACTGAACTCCCTCCGCCAACAACTCCAGACACAGCCGGCCCGGACCAACGATCTGGAAAATAGATTGCGCCGCCAGAACGTGCGCCTGGTTGGGATCCCAGAGGGCACCGAGGGGGGTAGCCCCGAATCCTTCCTCACTGAATGGCTGCACCAAACATTTGGCCCGAACAACTTCTCTCCGGTCTTCACCGTCGAGAGGGCCCACCGCGTCCCTACCAGACCGCTCCCGCCCGGCTCGAGGCCTAGGCCTATGATAATGCGGCTACTCAATGCCAGAGACCGCGACACAATCCTACGGCTTGCCAGGCAAAAAAAAGACATACAAATCGACAACTCCACAATCATGTTTTTTCCTGATTATTCCCTAGATCTCCAAAAGAAAAGGGCCACCTTTCTGGCAATTAAGCAGCGACTCCGAACCCACAACTTACCCTATTCAATGATATATCCAGCCCGCCTCCGCGTGCAACATAATGGATCCACAAGATTCTTTGACTCTCCGCCGGAAGCGACCGAATGGCTGGACAGCCACCTGGGCCCAACCGGCCGCACTTAGGCGCAGCGTACAACGGAGGATGGGGTCTCCCCCCCCCGCAAAAAGGGAAACCCTTTTAACTTTCCCCCCCCCCTTCTTCTCTCCCCTTTTCTCCCCACCTCACCGGACTTTACCTCTGCGGATCAACCCACTATGACTCCTATACCCGGACCCAGCGAGCTTAACGACCCACAGACCCACATACCCCAACCCTAACCCAGCGAACCTGGCACCCCATGACCTTATGAGGGAACTTTGACGCACCTCTTGCCTATGGACCCATGGACCCGGACAACACTGACCGGCTCCCACCGAAACAACCAATATACCGAGATGGTGCAAGAGTCGAATGGGAAGCCACACTCCATCTCTTGGCTAACACCGGATAACCCGGCTCTTCACGTCCCAGGCCAATACAGCCCCAACCCAGATGGTAACCAGATTACGGCCCGCCCGTCTGGCGATGACCCCGCCAGATGGGAACACCATAGGATAGACAACCCAGCAGAGCCCCACTCAAACCAACTTCGGGACTGGCTTTGCAACGTAAATACCCTGATCTGACCGTCAGTACCCGGCCACACAGTTACCAACAATAAGACTATACTCAAAGCCTACATATGACGTCTTGAAACTGGCACTGCAACATCACCATTAGGCTTGATACCTGACAGTCCTGCTGAATGGCTCAACAATGGAAACCCACTCGCTAAACTACAGCACAAATATAATACTGTGGTGGACCCTATAACACGAGCGCTCCTGCTACTCACCAATCTGCTTAAACGGTGTATCAGTAAGAAATCATACACCATTGCCTGTACATTACCGAACCCGAAAATGGTCTTGCAATGTAACTGATATAATTTGTTGTTTGATAACCCATAGAATAGCTTGATAATAAGAAACTATGCTCTAATGTCTCTACACTACTAATACCGTGGTCGGCCATATAACGTGACTATCCCCAATCGTCACTTAGTGACCCGGTTACACAGTGTGCCGACAGGAGACCATATACCAATGCCAGTACATAACTGTTTATACAACACAGCTGCTTTAACTTGTTGTTTCATAACCCTGTAGAACAGCTTGATAACAAGAAACTATGCTCTAATGTCTCCACACTACTAATACCGCGGTTGACCTTATAACCCAGTTATCCTAAATCGATACCTAGGGATCCGGTTACACGGTGTGCCGACAGGAGACCATATAACAATGCCTGTACATAACTGTTTTAGCAATACAGCTACTATAACTTGTTGGTTGATAACTTTGTGAAATAGCCTGATAATAAGAAACTATGCTCTAATGTCTCTACACTACTAATACCGTGGTCGGTCATATAATGTGGTTATCCCCAATCGTCACTTAGTGACCCGGTTACACAGTGTACCGACAGGAGACCATATACCAATGCCTGTACATAACGATAGTTATGATACCTAAGCCCGACAAAAACCCACAAGACTGTAACGCATATAGGCCAATATCCCTACTCACAACAGACTACAAAATCCTCGCAAATGGACAGACCTCTTTAACTCACACACAATAGCCTCCCCGGCCTCTTATAATAAATTGATCCAATGTAAGATCATACACCAATCGTACTATACCCCAAAACAACTAAGACATGTCCATAAGGCAACAGCCACTAAATGCCCAAAATGTCTACAGGAGGGTGCTGACTTCGTACACCTGATATGGGAATGCCCTAAAGTCTACCCATTTTGGACAGAGATACTCCAATTCCTAAGAAACTTAACACCGCACCCGATCGACCTCCAACTGTCTACCTGCCTCTTTGGAATGCTGGAGGAGGAGGTCTGGTCTAGCGCGGAACTGGCTCTCCTGCAGGCTACCCTATTTTATGCACGAAAAACGATCATACTAAGATGGATGTCTCCTAAATCGCCTAAACTTAAAACCTGGATCAAACTAATAAATACAGATCTACCATATCTCAAGCTAATGTACAGGCACAGGAATGTCCCAAATAAATTTTACAAAATATGGACCCCCTGGATTGAATCCCCCAATACCCTAAGCTAACCCACCCTAACCCCGGGCTCTAATAGATATGTTGAACCCAATGTATGTGAAAAACCCAGATCCCATCTCCACCCTCTGGAGGGGACCCGGGCGGGCGGCGGCTTGGCGGACACGAAAACTATATGTAAGTGAACATATTACTATAAATGAATCAAGGGCTCGGACATTGTTTAATGTATATAGTTTATCTACTTAACTGTAACTGACTAACTCTCTCCACACAAGCTAACCATGTATGTTTTTGACTCTGAAACTACCCGGAAATTTATATATGGAAATTTTTGCATAAAACTGTTATAAGATATGTGTTGGAACCAAAATAAAAAGAGTTTAAAAAAGACAAAAGAAACCTTATAGAATGTACATAGTCTGTACAAAAATGAATGCAACAAACTTTGCAGTCAGTTTCTTTTGACTGGAATGAACTGAATATCGGCCTTCACAGCAAGAAAGAGACTTTTTGAAGACATCATAAGACGATATACTATTTTGCTCTTTTGGTGGTTTGGGCCTCTTTGCTAGCCTGGAGTGCAATTTCCACTTGTGGAATTCATCACATATCTATGGAACCTGTCTTCTCTTCTCTCTATAAATTTTAGATTAATCTTTTGGCATCCTTACATAAAGCACAATGTCGCCATCATCTGTTATCCTCATCATAGCTGTGGTAAACTGCTTCAGCCTGTTTTTTCCCCCTCCTTTTTTATTTATGTTTGTTTTGTTTTATGAGACAACACAAGTAACAAACACCATATTAAATAATATTTTTTTCTGTTCTCCTAGTATTGTAGGAGTTGAAAAAAAATGGGTTGATTGTTTTTTTAAATGCCACTCTAGAACTTAGCAGTTCACTTAGTGGAAAACCATGGTTTGTGGATACCGACCTACAAAATAAGGATATTCTTCATTCTGTCATTTTGGTATGGAAATTGAAGCATTATGTATGTGACCCAAGCCTCATTAAGCCCTGCGAGATATATAAAGCTGCAGTAGGTAAACTGCAATCTAAAGTATTGCACTGATTGGTTTTAGTCTCTGTATGGTATCCATTTATGTGTTTGCTTGTTTATATTTGTAAAAAGGACTTGGTGTCAATAGCATTTCTTGCCAAGCTTATTACATCTAAAGGCTCTCACAGGAACAATGCATTTGTTTGCCAGCAAGTAAATGAACATTTGTTACTATATCATAAAAAAAAAATAATTATAATGTATTTTATATAGTTTCCTTTTAAATATTTATTTTTCCCTTTAATCATTCATAACATTACCTGTTATCACTATCACTTAAAGGAGAACTAAACCCCAAAAAATCAAAGTTTAAATTAGAAAGTACTTGCCTCAACATCCTTCTCAGCATGGAAGATTCCACTCAGGGGCCTTTCCTTTATCTCTATGAGCTTATTTTAGGTTCTGTTTGTTTCCCAACCTGAAGCTGACATTTCCCCTTGCCTGCCAGTACTTTTGCCTTGATTACATTTTCAGCACCTGTGGGATTTCCACTCCCACCTCTTAACCCCTATGATGTAGGAATATATTAAATCATCAATATTCAAATTGGTGGTGCAGCTGATTAACCCTTTCCTAGTAGCATTGTTGTAGTGTGATTTATATAGGTCTGGGTATCTAGTGTGTCCGGATCTGAAATAATGTATTTCTCACCTACGGCTTTCACTCCACGGAATATGATATATAAACAATAAATTGTAGGTGAAACATATAAAGACACAGGTCTGTAGCTGTGAATATTGCAAGTTCATTGAAAAACATGCATGCTACATGTTTCAGACCCACTCAAACACTTGAGGAAGGAAGTGGGTCAGAAACATGTAGCATGCATGTTTTGCAATAAACCTGCACTATTTACCATTACAGACCTGTATCTTTGTATGTTTCACCTGCAATGTATTGTTTAAGTGTTGGAGGGCCATATTAAAAACTTGCGATACCGCTGGTTTTCGTTACTGTACGACTGTGGCAGTTGTATACCATAACATGCGGTGGTAAACTATCGTAATGATATTCTACAGGCGGTCGCAGAAATTTTACGTTGGCTATCGTACATTTACAGTATTTACGATAGTGATCATAAATTGACGATCGCCATAACGATCGCTAAAGAAGGCGATACCACACCTTTATAAATATGGCCCATAGTGCTCCCTGTCAGCTGCAGCAATATTAGTGGAAAGTGTAGATTCTTAAAGGGGAATGTTGGAGGGTAGGAAGAGTGTGTTTTTATAGGAACCACATGGTGCAGAACTGTAGGGGGAGGATAGAGAAGTGAACCTGAACTTATCACCAGCTCTGTGCAATGCATTTCTCATCAGTGTACCTTATTAAAGGGAATGTTGGAGGGTAGGAAGTGTGTTTTATAGTAACATAGTAATTAAGGTTGAATAAAGACATACGTCCATCAAGTCCAACCTATTCACTTTTTTTTTTTAACCCTACCTAACAGTTGATCCAGAGGAAGGCAAAAAAACCCAGCTAAAAAGGGGGGGAAAAAATTCCTTCCTGACTCCAAACGGCAATCGGAAAGTATCCCTGGATCACCAGATCTATATGCATTAATACCAGTAATTCTAATATTCTTTAGTTTTAGAAACTATCCAGGCCTTTTTTAAGTTATCAACTTGCCATTACCACATCTGCTGGAAGACAGTTCCACAGTTTCACCGTTCTCACTGTAAAGAAACCCTCCTAACCTGAAGATGAAACTTCTTTTCTTCCAACCTTAAAGGAGTCCATGTGTCCTCTGATAGACCTATTAGTGAACAATGCACCAGAGAGCTCATTGTATGGGCCATTAAATATTTGTACAAGGTTATCAGTCCCCACGCAACCGCCGCTTCTCAATGTAAACAGCCCTAACTTGTCTAATCTGCCTGCATATTCAAGCCCCTCCATTCCCCTTATTAATTTAGTTGCCCTTCTTGAACTGCCTCAATTTCCAAGATGTCCCTTTGTATATGGGATTCCCAAACTGCACCGATATTCCAAATGAGGCCTACCAGTGCCTTGTAAAGAGGGAGAATAATAATTTTTCTCTTGAATTATTCCCCTTTTATACAAGACAATATCTTGCTAGCTCTAGCTGTTGCTACCTGGCATTGTTGCTACAGCTAAGTCTGTTATCTACCAGAACCCCCCATTATTTCATTACAGATGAACTTAACACAGAGTTATTATGGTGTAGATGGCACAGGGATTATTAAATCCCAAATGCATCACCTTACATTTATCTACACTGAATATCATCTGCCATTCTGCTGCCCATTTTGATAATCTATCTAGGTCTGCTTGCAGCACTTGCACATCATTGGAAGTTTCCAAAGCTTGCATAATTTAGTGGTCATCAGCAAACACAGAGACCTTGCTCTCAGCCCCCTTCTAAGTCATTTATAAACAGATTAAAAAAGAAGCGGCCCCAGTACAGAACCCTGAGGCACTCCGCTTAGAACTTTAGCCCACAGATGTAGCTCCATTAACCACCACTCTCTGTTTGCGGTCCAATAACCAGTTCTCTATCCATGAACAAATGTTTTCTTCAAGGCCAACAGTCCTCAGTTTATACATTAGTCGCCTATGTGGCACAGTATCAAAAGCTTTTGCAAAATCCAAATATACCACATCCACTGCTGTGCCTGAGTCCAACTTCTTACTCACTTCTCATAAAAACCAATTAAATTTGTCTGGCATGATCTATTTCTCATAAACCATGTGACTACTATAATAAGATGATCTCTGGAGACAAAGTCAAGGATATGATCCCTTAACAAAGTTTCCATCACCTTCCCTACCACTGATGTTAGGCTTACAGGTCTATAGTTACCAGGCTGTGAACGAATACCTTTTTGAATATTGGTATACATTGGCTTTTTTCCAATCCAGCGGCACATCCCCAGACAAAAGCGAATCTGAAAATATGAGAAACAGTGGTCTAGCTAGAACTGAACTAAGCTCTGTCTAATTGTTTCCGTACCATATCCTCCGTTATCCAATGTGAAAACTCTTCATTTCTTCCCTGCATATTGCTACAATCCCTACCGTAAGGACAAGGATTCTCAACAGTAAAAACCGATTAGCCTTTTCGGCATCCTCTACAACCACCTCAGCTCCATTATTTAATGGTCCCACATTCTCAGTCCTCATCTTTTTACCATTTATTACTTAAAAAACATTTTGGGGTGGACTTGCTTTGTTCGGCAATCCGTATTTCATTTTTTATTTTAGCTAGTTTAATTGCTTTCTTGCACTCTTTATTACAGCTTTGTACTCCCTGTAGCCTGTTCGTGCCTTCTGTTTTCAAAATTTTAAAAGCCCTTCTTTTTTATTCCATTCCCTTTTACCTGAGCATTAAGCCATGCAGGACTGGAACTAATTTTTTTACACTTGTTACCTAAAGGTACCGATTTGGAAATGTAATAGTTTAATATCCCTTTAAAGTGGTCCACATCTGCTCAGTTTCTTTACCTAGAAACAGTTCCCCCCAGTCTATGAGCAGGAGCGATTCCTTTAAAAGCATAAAATTAGCTTTCCTAAAGTTAAAAGTTTTTGTTAACCTAGTTAACCAACATAGTGCAGAACTGTAGGGGGAGGATAGTGAAATGAACCTGATTTTAGCACAGCTCTGTGCAATGCATTTCTCATCAGTGTACCTTATTAAAGGGAATGTTGGAGTGTAGGAAGTGTGTTTTATAGAAACAACATAGTGCAGAACTGTAGGGGGAGGATAGTGAAGTGAACCTGATTTTAGCACAGCTCTGTGCAATGCATTTCTCATCAATGTACCTTATTAAAGGGAATGTTGGAGGGTAGGAAAAGTGTGTTTTTGATTCAGTGTGTTTTGAAACAACAAGCTAAGAAATGCATTACACAGAGCTGTGCTGACACCAGTCATTATATTATCCTCCACCTGCAGCACTGCAACATGCTCTATAAGGGCTAGGCCACACTAGTGCGTTTTTCACGCGTTTGCGTATGTTTTGCGCTGGAGTTCGTGATTTTCGCTAACATGGAAATCGCAGGAACGCAAACGCTCCTGCGATTTCCGATATGCATGCGATTGTGCGTCCGTTTGTGTTTTGTGGCGAGTATTTTCTCTGTGCAATGGCTTCCTTTTTCGCTTTAAAGATAGCTAAACGCGATAAAGAAAACGCGAGCGCAAACACGAAAATAACGTGCGCTATCACACAAAAAGTGCGCACGCTTGGTGCTTTGTAGTGTGGCCTCAGCCTAAGTGTATGCATTAAAAGTTGAATGTTGGAGGGTATGCCATTTGCAGCTCTGCACCATGTTGTTTATATAAATGTGCATATTAATAGGAATTATTGGAGTATATTTAAGTACAACTGCACTCATCCAGTATATCATTTACTATATCCAGGTGCCTCCAGGTCACACAGCTCCCATCCACTATGTGTAGTATTGTAATATCAAACTCCAATCTAAACTCCCGGGCACACTGTTGTATGTGAAATCAAATCACGCTTTATAAAGCGTGATTTGATTTCACATACAACAGTGTGCCCGGGAGTTATATTAGAGTAGGAATTATTGGAGGGAATGACAATTAAAGGGGCACTGTTAGAGGGAGCGCAAACATATTCTATAAAATTAATGCAGCAGAAAGGCTGCCTGTGGGAAGTTTAGCATAAAGAAAATTACTCTTCTAACTAGGGTTCCCACCTTTGCCTTTAAGACCTGAACACATACTGTATATACAGGCCTATGTATTAAAAGTTTTTATCGTTAAAAATGGTGCAAATTTTTCCACAACCAATCAGATTTTAGCATAAGAACTTTTATGACATAGGCCTGATAATATGTACACAACAAAAGGTTGTTAGTATTTTCTTTAGAAACATGATGCAGGCTGATACAGTTTGTATTTAATGCAATGGTACTTAGCACTGCAACATGTATATTTAATACATGTTTGGGTCTTAAAGGCAAAGGTGGCCTTTGCCTTTACACTACTTCCAAATCTACTTCCAGGCTCCAACATTCCCCTTTAAAATGCATTGCACAGAGCTGTGCGAAGACCATGTTCACGTCAATATGCTGCACCTTGTAAAGTGGTCAGTTCAATTCTACTGGGGTTGCCACCTTTCCCTTTAAGATTAAAACACTTAGGGCTAGCTTCCACTAGTACGTTTTGGATTGCGGTTTATGATCCATGCGCGGAAGCGAGCACAATCACGCATTATTGCGACCGTGCATACTCCGCTAGATACTCAATAAACTCTGATCTAGGCATTCTTGCGGTTTTATAGTATCCCCTAAACACACCCCAATCTGATTGGTCTAAAACAAATCTTAAATCCGATTGCTTGTTTGGTCTGGGACCAATCAGATTTTAGGTGTGTGTCTAGGAGACACTATAAAATAGCAAAAGTTTTCTAGTGAAACTTTAAACATTTCTAGCAACTGAACTTGTAGGTTGTGAGCCTGAGATCTGCAAATAGCAGGGGGCTATATATATAGCTGCTATATAAATAGCTGCTTTGTTCAAATAACAGATTTGAATAACACTATTACAGATATTGTAGAACTAATACTCCCACTATTCATCACAATACTCAACATCAGAGGGTGTGGGGAAAAAATAATTCTTCTTTGATTACTGAGTTTCTGGGAGTTTCATTCACTATTCCCAGGAAATGAACTAAGAGTTTTATTCACATTTGTAATAATTGTAACGCGGGACTAGCGAAGATGACTCGGAACTTCTTGATACATGTGTGTACTGTTTATAGTTAGAGGGATGTGGATATGGTAATTTACTTCATAGGGAGGAGCGTAGATATAGTAATTCCCATCAGTAGGAGTGAGTATACCCTGTCAATCCCATCCTGATTGACAGGTCATTAAAACTAATAATTGCAAGGACGGATTTGAAAAAGAAAGACATGTTGGAGGATAGGGGAAATACTAGTTTAATTGTATGAGGTTTATAACACATTTAATTTTGACAGTACGGATACCCTTTAACAGAAATATCACACTTAGCAAATGGCCAAAATGAAATATTTGCCAGAGTATAACCATGGTGTTTGTGGAAAAGCAGCAACTATGCATTGTCAAGACCAAGAATTCTGGAACTTGGACTAATTTAATTTTGCTCCTTTAGGCCCATCTGGACGTAATTTGTATAGCCACCTTGTGTATTTAAAGGAAAAAGCTAGCAATCATGTTAAGTGTAACTAATGAGGGATTACCCCCCAAAACCCCAACAATACAAAAATAGTGGAGGAAAAAAAAAACAACAAAACTTTACCTTTGATTTAAAGTCACATTTCTCTTCAAATCTGCATCCTAAAATTAAAACAAAAAAAAACCTGAAAATGTAATAGTCTTACCTAAATACATTACTCCAACTACACAGTCAACAATATGTTCTAAATGTTATTTGTAAATGTAACTTTTTTGAATTTTTTTTTTATTTGGTTTCAAAATTGAAACAAAATCATTGTCAAGGTTTTAAATTATGTCAAAAAACTATACCATATAGTTTGGTAATGTAGCATACAATTTTTTTTTTAAAAAAACGTAACTTCGACTCAGTCTTTGTTATCTTTACATCACCAATTAACATTCTCCAGGGTTATATCAAATACTAAAAATGGTTAGTTTACGACTCCATCCTTAAGCGTTCTCTCTCTCTCTCCTCCAATATTTCAGAATATTGGATTTGTCAGTTATAAGCTTTTCAAATGTTTGTCCCATTTTTTCTATGTTTTGTTAAATTTGGCTAGTCTATTTCCGACTAGTGCTGTGAGATACTCCATATACCGGACATCTAAAATTCTGTTTAACAAAGATTCTTGGGAGGGGGGGGGGGGGGAATACACTTTCCCATTATTTAGTTAATTCACATCGGGCTGCTGAGAGTATATGTACTAACAGCTTTTGTGTCTGGGGTATATCTAGGATGGAGCAGAGAGTATGTAAGTCAGGGGTTAAAGAGGGATAATCTTCCCAATTGTCTTATGTATGGTATGCTGGATTAGTTTCCAGAATGGTTGCATAATTCGGCAATCCCAAAGTTTATGAAATAATAAGCCTATTAAGCCAGTACATCTCCAGCATGTTGGAGAAGTGTTAGGAAATAGTTTGTTGAATAGTTGTGGGGTGCGATACCATCAAAAAATTATTTTATAGAAATTCTCATTGTAAAGTGTACATATCGAGGGCCGTCAGCCATATATCTGTCCATGTTAATTCTGGGATCGGAAAGCCAATATCTCTCTCCCAAGCCAACATATATTTATGTGGGCCCAAAATCATAAGGTAAGATTCTTGTAAATACTTATAAATATTGGAGATCAATCCTTTTTGGACGGGTCCACAGTACACCGTTTTCTCCAGCTGAGATAAGTGAGGGAATTTGAGGCTTTGAAAAGTGTGTTGTATGAAGTGGCATATTTGAAGATAAAAATAGTAAGGGTTTTGTGGAGGTTGGAATTTTGTCTTAAATTCTGTAAATTGGGGAAATTCTCCTGTTAGTTTGTGGAGTAGGTCCCGGACTCTAGTAATGTCGTAAAAATTTAATTTTAATGTAATCAGCTGCCTTAATATGTGCATGCTTTCTATTAAATTGTAGCTTCTATCTCTCCGCATACAGTCATATACCCACCCACTGCATAAGCCTCTACCCTTTTGCAGAAAGGCAGGACTTTTATAGGCAAGTCTAGATACAAAGAATATGGGAATCAGCTGGGATTACATAAACCCAGTAATTTAAATATGAAATGATTAAACCATGTAAAAAAAAAAAAAAAAACTATCAACGACTACCCCCTTCCCAAAAAGTACTCAGTCAATGATTGAGGCTTTACTTTATAATCTATGCAAGTTTTAGAAGTGTTTAGCTGGCCCTAAGAAAGAGGCTACTACCTTTTGGTTAACTGCAGTAAAGGGCAAAATCTATGGCATATTACATGGAAAATCCAGCCTCAAAATAACTTTGCATATTTAGAAGGATTAAAGGGCATGTCCACCCCCAAAACTAGAATTTGGCCCCACTGTGTAGTGTAATAAAATCCTTACCTTACATCCCTGCTCCAAATAGCTACCCTACAATGTCCCTCCAAAGCCCTAAAAACTGGCCACCAGGAGCCTGGCAGAATCCATTTAGGACTCTGCCTCCTATCTCTCCTCCATGAGAATTTTGCCATGCGCACTGCAGCCTTCCCCCCCTCCCTTTCCCACCCATTTTCCTCTCCCTACCCCTAACATAAATCCCTTTTGGTGTACTGTAGGGCTCCCTCCCCCAGCCCCAACCACTATTCTAATATTTGCAGAAACTCCCCTTACTTTACCTCTTTCCCCCGGCATTCTGGATAGCCGGAAGTCGCGTCCGTGATTGGCTGAGTGGCAGCCAATCACGGACACGGCTGCCGGTCCGGCCACCTGCTTGCAGTTTTATGCAAGCAGAGGGCCGGGACAGTATGCCGGAGGAAAGAGGTAAGATAAGTAAAGATCGAGGAAGTTTCTGCAAAACCTAATATGGCAGTTGGGGCTGGGGAGGGAGCCCTACAGTACACCAAAAGTTAGTAAATGGGGTGGACATGCCCTTTAACCCCCAAAACCCCACTTTTCTTACCTTTACATGATGCTCCCACAATCCCTCACCAGAAGTCCATCCCCCTTTTGTGGGCTGGTTGTGGGCTGCTGCGTGGTGGTTTTGGGGGTAATCCTTCTAAATATGTAAATTTATTTTGAGACTGGAGTTATCCTTTAAAGAACCTGCTGACTGCCGTGCAGAAAAAGTGGGAGTAGAAAAATAGTAAAATATGAAGTTCTTCATTACTGCTACAATGCCACGGAGAGCTGGACCACAACTGATTGATTGATTGAGCGGCTCTTCTTTGACTGGTTGGTTTCATGTTATCTTTCTGCAATGTCAGATACAATAAAATCTAGATTCTAGGATACCCAGTGCCTGATGCAGCACCACCACCATACAATTGGAGTATGCTTACTGTGAAGAAATGGTTCCTGCTCTGACATTTTTAAGGCACATTATTCCAGATAACAGGCAAATTTTGTGTCCACCCTGGGTACACTTTCTATCTAAAATAATACTTACCAAAAGATTCCCTTGCAAATCCGGCCTAACTCTGCCTTTCAGACTGTCAGTGACACAACTAATGGGAAGATGCACTATGCAAGAAGCGTACCTTTCCACTGGCCAGATTGCGGACAACTGGAAAAGCGGATATAGACAGGAGCACCAAGGGAATTTTTTTTAGCAAGTATAATTGGTTATGTGTAAATGTCTGGTTACCTGAACGAAAACATGCTGTTCCTGTGAAAGTAGCCTAAAAGTCCTACAGGGGATATGACCACACTAAAATTTAACCAGAGTCAATAAATTCCCCCGTTCATACAAAACATGTTTTCAAAAATTTAAACATTCCAATTTAAATTGTGCTTCTGAAATTTACAAAGCAATACTTACCCTTTTCCTCCAAACTGCTGGGATTTAGATGTGGAATTTCTCTGATCGTTTCTATTCTGCCAGGTCAAAAAACAAACGATTTTAAATAAATAGTTCTGAAAATTTACACTTGAGCCAGAGTGAATTTTTTTTATAGATTATACAAATGTAGACTATTTTAAGGATTTAGACTATTTATGCTCCAAGGAAAATGATAAGCAACACCAAAACATTGATTTTATGATAAAACCTATCTTCTTTCTTGTCCCTGAGGCTAGGTTATATTTGACCGGATCGACTAAAACTCCAGTAAAATCAGTAAATTGGGATTAAAACATTGCCTTGTGTCTACCTAGCCCAAGATTCTTAGTGTAGAATTAAAGGAATAGTTTACTCTCGAATTGAACCCTTCCTTTAATATACTGATTGAAGATCGAGAGGTTAAGGAGCAGTGCCTTACCTCCCGATCTTCAATCGGTATTGCAGGACCCGAGAACGAAGATGGGAGATAACTTACCTTTTACGCGATCCACCGCGGCCAAACTGGAATCTCTGACCGCTTCAATCTCCTGTACAACCATGGCACTGCTCCTTAACCTTCCGATCTTCAATCAGTATATTAAAGGAATAGTTCAATTCAAGAGTGAACTTTTCCTTTAAGTTATATTAGAAGATAAGGGTCAAAAGTTCTCTGATGCTTATATGGTAGCACAAAGAGGTGCATACTCAAACTGCATTTTTATTTTGTACTTTTACTGAAATTGTACTGAAAAGCAGTTCTCACAGTTGTTTAGAGATATGCCAATTTTCTTTATGGTTAATTCCATTTTGATTTGGTCAGCAAATCAATTAAAATAATTATTCATGGAAATCAAAGTGCCAAATATAAAAACTTAACTTTTTAAAATTTTTCATCAATAAGATAATTACAAATAACAGTTTGTTAGCAGTTGCCTGCACATTTGTTAAAAAAAAACCATTAATTTTAAATTTTTTTTTTTTGTAATTAGAAAATTTGACGAAATCGTTTGAACCTTATTTCACATCTTTTTTTTTTTTTTTTTTAGAAGAACTGTGTCTACAATTCTATTCCTGTATTAATAAAAGAGTAAATGAATGGCCACACTAGTTTGTTGGGGTTGTTTCCAAGGTCAGAGGGTGTTTAGCCTGAAAAAAAAAATAAACAAAGCCCCCAAGTCATGATCTGCGTCCATTTAAGACTACTTGCTGGCCAAGTTTGTGTTCAGTTTGTTGTTTTTTTTTGCAGTAATTGCAGTTGTGCATTGATCCCTTTTAGGCTTAGGGGTGTCCACCCATCCATGTTCAGGAGAGGCTAGGCCTCTTCCGAATATTTGTGTTGGTTTCAAACTTTCTGCTACAATTTGTGTGTGGAATTTAGGATTGATTTTATTTAAAGAAAATATGAGAAACTTTCAATATGACAAACAGCTGTGTTCTGGTATTTGAGTTTTGATCAAAATTTAATTGACTCTGGAGAGATTTTTTTCAATCTCACTGGGGGGGGTATTTTAATGAATTTTGAGGTTATCCAATGTTAACTCAATTCATTTTAATTTGGTGTAAAATTCTATGAAACAATCTATGAAATTTAGCAATTTTTTAAAAATATATATTTCACCCAAAAATCCAGTCAAATCTCCAGAAAAGATTAACATTTCTTTGATCTTATTTTAGTACACATTGTACTGAAAAAATAAAAAACAAACCCCAATGTATAATATTCCCTATTTTCTTTCCTACTGTAAAATTTGTCTCAACCCTTTGATGGCACAGAGCACAACAAATTAGGAAAATCTGTTGACAGCAGCAAACTACTTAAACATGTGACGGAAGTCTTTTTTCTAATTGAATTCAATAGGAAATTTCCTGAAGATCTTACATACCTGAAGCACATTTTGCAGTTTTCAGATTCAATGGAACACTCTTTTTTACTGCAGCAGTACTGTTCACTGGAATCTGTTGGTCTACTTATTTTGACATGGATCTGAGTAATACGAATTAACATAATATACTTAATTTAAGCAGAGACAAAAAGCATGTAAAAAAAACATGTCAGTGTTTTAAAAAATTGTCATACAGCACTAATTCTCTTAAAGGAGTGTCAGGTCTGAAAAAATACTTGACAGCAACCCAAAACAAGTACTGATGGCCTGAAAACCATTTATTGCAAGATGACCACTAAGGAATGAAAGATTTTAGATTTTGCTGGTAATAATTACCACTAAAATACAATGTACCAGCCCCAGACAATCTAATGTAAATTCATTGGTAATTATTAAAATTGTGCTACAGCTTACAGGATGAAAGGGGGTAAAATAAGTCCACTAAAAAGCTACAAATTGTAATTTTAAATGACAACTCCTCCCTCAACATAAAATCTTTAAAGGGGAAGTTCTGTTCATATACATATGCTTTTCAGAAAAAAAGAGCAGCATTTTTTCATCCCAATGGCCTTAATCTGCCAATTCAGCAAAGGGTATGAAATCAACTGATTTTTCAAAATGGTAAAGAATATGAAGAATAACTATGCATTAGGCAAACGAACAATTAAAGAAATATTGATAATTTCCACTGAACTGTCACTTTAAGAAAGAATGGCCTCTTTAAAATATATTGATATATCCTGCCTTGTCCTCTGGAATCATTAGCGTATGCCCGCTATGCTCCTAGATGCCGCATGGAAACTAAGGAGTATTATGTTTTAACAACTATATTTGTTCACACCCCCTTCAGAAATTAAGTAAGCTGGTTATGCGTTTGAGCATGCACAGAAGAGGCAACTAGGGGATTACCATTCAGTCACTGGCGGTGATGTCAACTGTCAAATCCATAACTGACATTTGGAGGAACCAGGGGCAACAGGACATTGTGCAAGACATTTTAAGTTAGCCCTGTTTATTTCACAGGAGTGAAAGTTTTGAGGTTTAGATGGCAATTTACCTGTATATAATTTATCTCTTAAGGGCTGAACTTGCCCTTTAAGAGAAGGGAAACTGTGGTCTCCAAGTTAAATTAAAGTCTACCTTTTAAACTGAGCCTGGATCTCTTCTCCAGGTGCAACTTGCAGAGATTAGAGCTGTGATTTAGGGTAAATAGAATGTCCCTTTTAAAATATGTTGAGATATTTTACCTTGCAATCTTAACATAAAAGACAATTTTATATAAATAATATAGTATAATTTTAGAAAACCTATGACAGTTTGTTTCAGGAAAATGCTGGAAGAATTATTTGAATATATGAATCCAAGAAAACCAAATCAAAGTTTATTCTGGTCCTTCTGCAACAAAGATGTAAACAGCGCTTAAAACTACATCAACCCAGTATTTAATTATGGCATATTTAAGAAAATGTTTTTAACTGGACATACATCCTAGACTATACCTTGGAGCACCCAGTAGTAGGATTAATTTTTAGGACAGCTTGAAACGGTTTGCGATCAACTGGACATGAAGATGATGTCTGGAAAAAAAACAAAAAACTTTCAGGCTTGGAAAAAAAAAAAAAACAATAGCAATTGTTTACTAACTTTTCTTTATTTCTGGTGCATTGCCTGAAACAATTAACAATAAAACTAAGTCACAAACCAATCAACACATACTTACTTCAGACCACTTAAGAATACAGGTTAAACAGAATGCATGGAAGCAGTTTTCAGGGAAGGCAATATCCTGTGCAAGAAAGTTTAGACATATTGGACACCGTTCTGTTGCACAGTATGCAACAATACTTTTCCTGCTAGAATCTTTGCTCGCATCCCCTGTGGACCAAAAAGGGCAAAGTGTGCATTATTAATGGATTTTTTATAGGCACTTGTTACATTTTAAATCAGAACGTCTATTAATTTATGCACACTAATTTATTCATTATGTTTTTTAGCACTCATTTTCCTCTATATAATCAAAAAACTAAAACTTAGGCATGTTATGAATGAATTTGAACTAAACTGAAATAAGGTTGTTTTAAGCAGAAGTACACATACAACAGCAGTGAAATGTAAACCTGTATCACTCTACAAACATGCTTATCTGTTAAAAAGAAACTACATAAATCTTCCCACACTCCTACAGCTGAAAGATATCTTAGGCTGTGTACACACAATGCAATATTTGAAAAATGTCCGCGTATCAGTTGAAAACATCGCACAGGTTTTTGGCCGTGACCGTCCCTGTCCAAAACCGCGACCGATTATGCAACCCTCTATGGACAGCATAGATATTTTTGCTGCGACTGACAGGCCTTCGTCCTGGCCCAACGGTCAGTTTGGGAAGAAGGATCTGCACAGGAGTACCCAGCTTTACTTGATTCAAGCAGTGAGAACAGTTGCCACAGCTGCTCATCTTTCCATAGCAAACCAACTTCACTTTCAATATAACAAAATACCAGGGTGAATGATATTGACTATATATAGCTCACTGTCTGGAGGCACAGTTCATCTCCACCACATAAACACCATAGCTGAGTCTTGGCTTTTGAGAGGGGCTGGCCAAAGAGGGGAAATGCATACTGACTAGGAGTGAGCTGAACAGGACATAAGGAGTTAGTGTGAAAGGGAGCACTGGGAGAGCCTAAATACTGGGGAAAGATATATAACGCTTGTTATGCTTCTCAGCCAGGTCAGGCAAGAGGGAGTGGCCATACTTGTTCATAAGAACCTGGCATTCATGGAAGATTCTTGCTATGGAGACCCACAGTGGAGATTTATCACTTTTAATGGTTTAATTCATGCAACAAAAATGAGCCTAGTTAATGTTTATGCTCCAAACAATGCCCAGAAGTTATTCTTCCAAGAACTTAAAGGGTAAATGATCTCCATAAAAGTGTCCTTTTTATACCACTGACCACAAATTATTTACATGACTGGACTGACTACACCTTTATCTCCCCCCTTTTGCAATTAACCAGAAGAAATCACCTGGTCATACCATGCCCACATTTCTCTTAATTTGCAAAACATTGCGACAGCTAGACATCCCCCCGAGACGACTAAGCAAATCAATTTTAACAAATAAACTCCATTCAGAAGCATTAGCAAAAGACCTGCAAATTTATTTTAAAGGGACACTATACTAAAAAAAAGACTTTGCCTCATCTTAATCTATAATTGAACACATGTAAGTAGCACTTACTCGGATTTGCATGTGTTGCTGTATGCCTTCAATCCAGCACACATTTTGTTTAAGAGCAGTATCCCCCCTCCCTCTTTTAACCACTCCCACTTCCAATGTCTCCTAAACAGACATACAAAAATCACCATTACAATACGATCTGCAGATTTACACTTTTAAAACCTACCATCATCATCTCTGTTTTGCTGGTCTATCATTTCACCAAATGTACATAAGTGCTTTTTCTTCATTTTAGCTTAATGCTGTTTAAGAAAAAAAATAACAATAAGTAAGGGTTTAAATAACATAAGGTTGAAAAAAAAATTTTGTAAAAACTTAAAGGGCATGTCCACCCCCAAAACTATAATCCACCCAACTACTGGCCCCACCATGTAGTGTAGTCTAATCATTACCTCACATCCAGCTCCATAGGGTTCTCCTGTAGTCCCCCCCCAAAGTCCCAAAACTGCCCACCAGGAGGCTAGCAGAGTCCATATAGGACTCTGCCTCCTACCTGGCCTCCGGGAGAAGTTTGGCATGGCTTACTGCAGCCCTTCTCCCCCTCCCGATTCCCTCCCCCTAGCTTAGTCTTTAATATATAGATCCCCAAGGGCTCCCACCCCAACCGCAATATTTGTATCTTCAAAGCTCCCCAAACTTTACTTACCTCTCCTCTTTCCTCCGGCGAAGTGAGCGCCGGCAGCGCGTCCGTGATTGGCTGCCGCTCACCAATCACAGACGCGGCTGCCGGTCCCGCCCTCTGCTTGCATTTTCTCGCAAGCAGAGGGCCGGAGCGCAGCGGAGGAAAGAGGGGAGGTAATTAGAGTTTGGGGGCTTTCTAAAGATACAAGTATAGCGGTTGGGGCTGGGACCCTTGGGGAATCTTATGTAAAAAAATCTTTTTTTGGGTGGACTACCCTTTAAAAAAAAAAAAAACAAGTACTAATTTCAAAATTACACTTGAGCTTCAATAATACTTACAAATGTAAAAAAAAAAAGCATGGAAGTACACTTATATTATTTCTTGTGCACTAAGATAATCTACTTAAAGAAGAACTAAAGTTTTCAGATATATCACTATGTCTGTGTATACAGCTTTAATCTCAAGGGAAATTTCCACACACGTTAGATCATCAGCATCAGCATTTAGCAACCACTTTCTGCCAAAAATGATCCAACATGTGTACATAGCTTTAATATAAGAAGAAAATATGGAAGCTGTAACAGACACAGGATGATGTGAAATGCGATACACAGTAAAAGTGTAAAATAAGCTATACAATGCCAAGTAAGACGTCAAATATGGTGTGCCTTTTAAAACCGCTCCATTATTTAGCTATACACATTTGGACTAGGCCTAAATATCGATAGCTTGCCAACAGACCACATAATTGGTCAAAATTTACCTCGATGCCCGATCAAACACTTGTTCCATAACAGCCCTTTACGGTAAAAGTCAGTTTGATATTTCGGCCCAATACCGATTGTTTGTCTCAATTTTGATATCTTGCTTCTTTCTTATATGCCAATATTGATGTTATTATGTTGCATACTTGAGTTTAAAAAATAGATGGAGTTCTAGCTGGCTTTTCGTGGCAGTGCTAAGATGACTTTTTCTCCATTAGACCTCAAGGATAGGATTGGAATAATTGGACTTAATGGGCACTAATTGGATTTTTTGGTCTATTTCTGTTGCGCCACAGGGGTATTGGTGCCCACTGACAGAAGCACTTGGATTTGTGACTTTACAAGCCTATAACTTAAAATCCAAAGAAGCTAGAGACAACTCATGGTGGATGTAATGGCAGAATAAGACTTGGAAGAAAACAAACTGATGAAAGAAAGAACACCTTTATTGCACATACAATATACTTGCAAGCAGCTCCTTCTGACCAACAGTAACAATTTTCCCTATTAGAGAGAGAGAGAAAGAAGCCTTTTATAGGCCCTAGGTGCCAATACGTCACTCATAATGAAGCAATATATTACATTATGTCAAGTGAAAGAGCGAGTAAGAATACAATTGCTAATACATAAGTATAAAATCATGGACATGATTAGTAGGTTATTCCGATTCTGGTACCACCATCTGCTCATTAAGATGGCAATGTCCTTCTACCAAGGATATTATCTTGGTTCCTCTTCTGCCAAGGACAAGAAGCACCAGTCATAACTTATAATATGGCAGATTGTACCTCCATGAACCTAACACCTGCTTATTAGTATATATTGTTATGTCAAAACTTTATTAATACAGTTTTGCTTAACCCGTAACATCATTTAATTTCCTTTACAGTGACAGACAATACAATCAGATCGTACAATCCGCGGGTCATACGATCGGATTGCCGGTCAGCCAACTTTTTCAACAGGCCTAATGGGGAAATTATTGGACGATCGTCAATACACGATCCGCCTATCTAAGCGTCTATGACCACCATTAAGCTTGTTTGAAAGGCATGTGCATATATTGTAAGGGATCATGGATATAGTCGGGACCTGTCAGAGGAAGCAGCGGAGGAGCATGTTTGAGGTAAGTTTTAAATCCTGACTGCCAGCCTCTATTTGAACAACTGAAGAATGGGAGGCAATACTTGGCCAATTTACCACCCATTATTTAAATATTAACTGTAGTCCAAAAATTACTTCATGCACTTTAATTTTTTTTTCTCCTTAGTTTAGAAGATATTTACATTTATATGTGTGATATGGTAGCAACATCACCAGATCCCCTGTACTTGCTTCCTGCTTGGAAACCATACAACAATGTCTCTTCCCTGTGTTACTCCCCTCCTCCATTAAAAAAAAAAAAAAAAAGACAAAAATGTGGGCTGTACGTTATCACTAACTCAATCTCTTCTGCTTTTTCCAGCATGTAGCATGTGCCTAATGCGAGATGAAGGAGAAACTCCTATTTTGACCGCAGATTCAGGAACTCCCACCCTCTAACTTTGTACTGTGCAGCACGTAGAAAGGTGGTCGATGGCTCATTTTAAAAGGTTGGAAACTGGCCTTTCATTTAAAATGTTTGGAAACCACAGTTCCTCTTTATATGAAAAAGTGTATGTACACTTTTTTCTGTGGAGATGCCCTTTAACCCTTTGACTGCCACAGATCATATATTCACGATCTGTGCAGAGAATGCTTCAACTGCCACAGATCGTGAATATATGATCTGTGCTTTCCCCTTTAAAAAAAAAAAATCTGCCTGCACTAGGGGCTATCAGGGGGCAGAATTCAACTCCCCCCCTAGCCCCCTCGATCCCCCATACGTTTTGTCCAAAACCGATGTGGTGATCGGGAGATAACTTACCTTTCTTGCAGGAGCCAGGAGCAGCAGCCGGCAGCAGGAGGAAGAGCAGGTCCGTGCGATAAGGGAAACCCTGGTGAGATCACATGATTTCCTGCTTCACCGGGGTCTTCCCTTAGGCTTCCCCTGGTCTCCCCCTGGTGGTCTAGTTGAGGTACTGCACTGTGATCTCCAGATCATGCTGCAGTACCTAGTATAGCACAAGCTGTCATGCTGACAGCTTTTACTATACATTTTGTGAATGGAACTCAAAGTTCCAGGATTTGCTACTTAGCGAAGATTTAGAAAAAAAATGGGGACAGAGATCAAAATTTGGTGATCACTTCTGATCACCAAATTATTGATCTTTGCCAATGAATGAAAAATCACTTCCTGGAAAATGATTTCCGGGAAGTGATTTTTCCGATCGGATTTCAAATTGGAAAACGGGCATTTATGCCCGCATTCCAAGTTCGTTAGCATTCCCAAAGATGATTTGATGATCATCTTTGGGAATGATCAAAAAAAAAAGGGGGGAAATGCACATAAAAAAAAATCTTAAAGTGATACACACACCTTTTTTTTTTTTTTTACCTAAAACTATAAATTAGCAAAAACTTTGTCTTCTCCAAGTTTTATAAGGAAATTTTGCAGAGGTACCAAAAAAAGACCGGACTAAATTTTAGGATCATAGTAAAGTGTGTAAAACGTGTGTGACTCTCCATACTAACCGGTTTTCACTAAAATACCACTAAAGGAGGAGAGTGGTGTGTGTGGTGGGTGGGTTGTGGTGTTTTTTCTTTTAACTGCAATTCTAACATGCGTCCATTTGAGCTATTGGTGGCCTTGTCTCTATTTGCACCCATGCAAATGGCACACCGTTTGATTCAGGAGATGTGGGAGATGCTATTTAGTGGGTTTTTTTGCTTGTCAAGTGGGTTTAGGTAGGATTTCAACCTTTGAATCATCTTTTTATTTTTCACAAAACCGCTAAAACAACGGAGTTCTTTGGATCACTGGGTCTGGAATTCTTCATGATGTATGAAGCATGGCACCGTAACGTAGCTGAAGGTGTGTAGATTCCAAAAATATATCGTTTTGGGGGAAATTTCCAAGTTTCGGGGGGGTTCCTTTGAATTAGGTTAGGCTGTTCAAATTACAGAGCACTTTGATTTTTTCCTTTAATTTCTTTGTGCATGTGTCCCATTTGAGGTAGTTGGTGGCACGTCTCTGTGTACATCCACACATATGGCATACCGTTTGATTCAGAACATGGGGAGATTGATATTTAGTGGGGGGTCTTTTCCAAGTTTTGGGGCTGTTTGAAATTACAGACACTTTGATTTTTTTCTTGTAATTACACTGTGCACGAGTCCCATTTGAGCTAGTTGGTGGCCACGTCTCTGTGTGCACCCACATATATAGCATACCGTTTGATTCAGGGCATTTGGAAGA
Organism: Hymenochirus boettgeri; assembly: GCA_019447015.1. NCBI lineage: Eukaryota > Metazoa > Chordata > Amphibia > Anura > Pipidae > Hymenochirus > Hymenochirus boettgeri. Next base: position 117,421,283 of record CM033471.1, on the reverse strand, counting down.
TTGATCATTGACGTTTTTTTTACATGACATGGAAATTTGCCATGATTTTTAAGCTTGAATTGTATTTTTATACATTTTTCCTGAAAATCTGGTAAGAAAGCAAAATGTACACGAAACTGCGCCCACACCATTGGTGGTATGCATAAAAGAATCACACCATTGTATAGCTGAAGGTGTGTAGAGTCCAAGAATTATCGTTTTGGGGGGTATTTCTAATATAGAGGGGTGTTTAGTCTGACAAATCTGAAAAGTTGCTTTGTATTGGGCCGCTGTTCATTGGCTCCCTTTGTGGCTAGTTGATTCCAGCGTCTGCGTGTAACCAAACATAGGGCATACCATTTGATTCAGGACATTTGGGAGATTGATATTTGGTAACTTTTTTTTACATTACTTGGGATTTTGGCACGCTTTCTTCCTTTTGAGAGTGTTTTTTTTCTAATTTTTTAGAAAATCTGCTAAAACTATGAACTTCTACAAAGAACTGCGCCCCACCATAATGGTACGAATGAACACTATAGAATTACGTAGATAAAGGTGTGTGGATTCGAGAAATATATGGTTTGTGGGGGTTGTTTTGTGGGAAAAAACTGCAGACTGTTAAATTCAGATTTGGCTGAAAATTTTTGCTGTTTCTGAGTCATTGTGCATTGTCTCACTTCATGGCCATTCGCTTCACAGTCCGCGTGTGTAACCACACAATATGGCATTACCGTTTGATTCAGGACATTTGGGAGATTGATATTTAGTAACTTTTTTTACATTCCATGTTTTGGCATGATTTCTTTTTTTTTTTAAGTTGTTTTTGTTCATTTTTTCAGTCAAATGCGAACTTCTATGAAGAACTGTGCCCACACCATTGATGGTATGAATAAAACAAACTACAGCGTTACATAGCTGAAGGTGTGAGATTTCGAAATATATGTTTGTGGGGGTTATTGCTAAGCTATGGGGGTGTTCTGTGGAAAAAACTGAAGACTGTTCAAATTCAGAGTTGGCTAAATATTTCGTTTATTGTGAGCGATTGTGCAGTGCTCTCACTTCGTGGCTATTCGCTCACGTCTGCATGTGTAACCACACATATGGCATACCGTTTGATTCAGGACATTTGGGAGATTGATATTTAGTAACTTTTTTTACATTCCATGAGGTTTTGGCATGATTTCTACCTTTTGAAGTTGTTTTTTGTTCATTTTTTCAGGACAAATGCGAACTTCTACGAAGAATGCGCCCACACCATTGATGGTATGAATGAACAAACTACAGTGTTACATAGCTTAAGGTGTGTAAATTTCAGGAATATATAGTTTTGGGGGGTATTTCAAGTTACGGGGTGTGTTTTGTTGAAAAAACTGCAGACTGTCCAAATCGAGTTGGCTAAATATTTTTGCCATTTTGAGCCATCGTGCATTGTCTCACTTTGTGGCTTTTCGCTTCCACGTCCGCGTGTGTAATCACACATATGGCATTACCGTTGATTCAGGACATTTGGGAGATTGATATTTGGTAACTTTTTTTTACATTCCATGGGGGTTTGGCATGATTTCTACCTTTTTGAATGTGTTTGTTCATTTTTTTGGAAAATCTGGTAAAAGTGAAAAAACTTCTACGAAGAACTGCGCCCACACCATTGATGGTATGAATGAACGAACTACAGCGTTACATAGCTGAAGGTGTGTAGATTTCAGGAATATATTGTTTGTGTGGGGTATTTCTGAGTTGGGGTGGCGTTTTGTGGAAAAACTGCAGAGTGTTCAAATACAAAACTGGCAAAACTGTTTTTGCTGCTACTGACATTTGGCACTGGTCACGCTCTGGGTTAGTTGGTAGCCATGTCACTGGGTACACCCATGAATGTGGCATACCGTTTTATTCGGGAGGGGATAGGCTTTCATATTTGAGATGCGTTTGAACTTTCCTCCACAGTTTTTAGCTGAAATTTGCATTTGATTTTGTCTCTGATTTTACAGTTGAGGAAAAAAAGGAAAATGTGAGAAAACAACTTACAATTGGACGAAGAGCTGCGTCCGGGTATCTGGATTTTGATCGAAACTAACCTCACTCATAAAATCTTGTGGGTGTGTAGTTTCTAAAAATCTCTCACTTGTGTGGATATTTTAGTTAATTTGGTAGATATTCTATGTTAACTGTCAGTAGTGGTTATACATTTTAATTTGGTGTAATATTCTAGGAGGTGCAGTTTTAGTTTGGGGGGGGGGTCTCCTGTACAGGAAAAGTTGGGTACCTACATATATCTGTACTCGGGAGTATCAGAGATTTTAGAAACAGTAAGATTTTTGTGTGTAACCTTAAGATAACTATAAGTAAAAATGGGAAACATCCATGAAAATTTGCACATTTTTCATTTTTTTTACACATTTTACCCATAATTCCAGTAAAATTTCCAGAAAAGTTACAAAATTCTGTTACCATGTTAAAGTACACTTTGTGCTGAAAAAAACAATGTATAATATTCCTGATTTACTGCAAGGTTTCCTACTGTAAAATTAGTCTAAAGCGATTAAGGGCAAAATCCTGAAAATTCTTTTGGCAGTTAACGCAAAAAAAAAAACGAAAATCTCCTGGCAGTGAAAGGGTAAAAAAAATAACATTGCCCCAATTACATGTCCACACTTTTAGCAGCTGAAATCGCTTACAGACAGCACACAACCAGCGAACGGCACACTAACTCATTCATCTACCCCCTCCTGTTGATACACCCTGTATCTACCCCGTCACCCCCTTCCTGTACCTACCCCCCACCATCCTGTATCTACCTCCCACCTTCCTGTATCTACCTCCCACCTTCCTGTATCTACCTCCCACCTTCCTGTATCTATTCCTCCACCTTGTTACCCTGTATCTACCCCCGTCTCTCCCTGCCTGTATCTACCCCCCCCCTCTATACTACATTTACAAGTGAAGCTGTTTTCTGGGATATAAAGTGTTAATCATGCCGTTTTGTATTTAAATGTAAAAGTACTGACCAGGTTACACTCCGGTCTTCTCCCCCTCCCATCCGGATCCTGTCGCAGATTGAACTACACTGAAGATAAGGAGTAGCCTCGCATTCCAATTAGTCATAAATTGACAATGCAGGCGGCTGGACGCTGCTCCTTATCTTCAGTGTAGTTTAATCTGTGACAGGATCCGGATGGGAGGGGGAGAGGACCGGAGTGTAACCTGGTCAGCACTTTTACAAGATAACTTGTACTTACTGTATTAGTAATGTAGATAAAAAGCCTGTTTTTCTACATGCAAATAGTTAACTGCCATTTCTATCTCAAACTAAAAAGACAAACATTCACTCTCACCCGTGCAGTTCCGGTATGTTACACTGACTGAATTATTGTGCTGATAAGAAGTGAGCGCATTCCTGTGAGTCATAATTGACTGGGCCGCTCACTCCTTTCTACTCATCAGCAGAGTAATTCAGTTCGTAAGTCAGTCAGTGTACAAAACGGGCTTCTTATCTAAATTAATTATGATTGGCTCTATACAATAGGCTATGTTGCATGTTATTAAGCCATATTAAGACATAAAGAATTTTGCATATCTCTGACTCTTACTCTGGGGAACCTGGGAGTAAGAAATTACTTGGTTCTTAGATTTTGTGGGCAATGCTATTCATATAGCATGAGACTACAAGATGCCTTCTGTTATAAGAAGGTTCTGCTCCATTTTTATGCTCAGTGGAGGACTTTTTGCTCATTTTGGCCCACCTCGCCCTAAGCTATCTAGCTGCCTTGTCTATCTACATTACTAACACAGGCAGGAAGAGAGAAATGAGGAGGGGCATTGGCATACAGGAAGTCACTCATTGACATCACTGAGTGACTGATTATTTAGATTCTCGCCACTGCACCTCCCCATTGAAATGCCAGAGCCTTATTTTATTATTATTATGGATTTATATAAAACCATCATCTTCCGCAGTGCTTTACAATTACATGTATATTCACATCAGGCCCTGCCCTGAAGAGCTTTCAATCTAAGAACATTTATTTGACACATACAACCTATCAGTATGTCTTTATGATTGTGGGGCGAACAGAGTGCCTGGAGGAAACCCACGCAAGCATGGGGAGAACATACAAACTCCTTGAAGATGTGTTCAAGGGTGGAATCGAACTCAGGACTTCAGCGCTGCAAGGCATCAGTGGTAACCACTGAGCCACTGTGCTGCCCTCGCTGCCTTCTGAACTCTTGTGAAACTATTTTATACAGTTTACATAATATATGTGAAAAGAATTTGAAATTAATACCCACATTTTCTTAATCAAAGTGTAGAGGCACCTGGCACCCCTTATTGAGAAACCCTGTCATAGACATGAACAGAACATCTGTATTATTAGCAATGAACTTTTCAGACATGGACCAGTGGCTCTCAAGCTTTTTCAGACTGCTAAAGACTTGTCAATGCTTCTTTGCAGCTTGTAATATCCACCACAAGACAATACAAAGGAAACAAAAGTGAAACTAACTTCCCTAAAACTAAAGGATAGTTCACTCGAAAAGTGAACTAATCCTCTATAGTGCGCATTACAGTGCATGCGTGCTAAAGAGGACTAGTTCCTTAACCTCCCGGGCTTCAATCAATACATTAAAGGAATAGTTTACTCAAAAAGTGAACTATTGCTTTAAGACATTTTTTTTTTAAAATCCACAAGGATTTTGTTTTAGTGCTGTACTTCTACCTAGCCTTAGGCCCAACTATACCGCTCCAAAAATTGCACTTATATTTTTGGATTGGTAGAATACGTGTTAGTGCATGCGCTTTTTTCCAAGCAGGATAAACAATGGTGGAGGTGCACTCTACCCAACTATGGGTGCAGACGCCTCTGTAGGTTCTTCCCTTAGGAACCAGTGGCTTCGCAGGAAAAAAAAGAGTAGCTGAGGGTCGCACTCCAAATCATAAAGAAATTTTTTTTGTGAACCACACATTCACGTCACAACGTTTCATGCGCTTTTTTCCCCCTTGTAAGGAAAAATGCTTTCCCTTGAAATTAAACAATGCATGCAATTCACACCAAAAATGTTTATCGCACGCGTTGGGAAAACAGAACAGCACAACACAGATAGTTAGGCATGGACAACGTGATTTTCATGTAATCGTGCAATCTGCAAAGAGGATGCGAACCAAAAAAATGCATAGCGCACTTTTTGGGCTTAGTGGGGCTTAGCCTACACTAGGCCTTCCTCCATCAAGTTATTGTGCAACATAAATTCACCCTATATTAGTTGCTTTGACTTTTTATTCCTAAAACTTTAAATCTTCAAAAAGTTAAACTAAAACACAGGGGGGTACCTTCCGCGATTCCCTTCCTTCCGGGTTCTTGTGATGCAGTACTTACAGCATTGTGGGAACCCGACAGGTAAAGGAGTGCGGAGGGTACACATCTGTTTTAAAAACACTTGTTTTCACGATATTAAGTAGCGTAAAAACTATGTTTGTTCTTTTGCATTGGGTTCTGTGCTGTTAAAGGGCAACTATAGTGAAAAAAAACTTGTCTGTATACAATGTATAGATCACTTAGTATAAGCTGCCTTACTTTCATGTTTCTGTGTGGCTTCGTTTCTTCACAGTGGCAGAAGTTTGTACCAAGCTGTGTAGTCCCCCTCCCCTCTCTGTCTACTCCCCCTCAAGCAGTGACGGGCTGTATACAGAGTCCGAGCATTGTCAGTTGAAAGGACTTTAAATGAAGTGCTGACATCCTGTTGACCCCTCCCTTCCAGAGCTAGACTGCAAGCAATCAAAGTGTGGAATAAAGTAGCAATATGCTGAAGGGAGGGGCAGAGGGGGAGAGAGGACAAGTGGTGCTGAGATTCTTTACAAGTAAGTTACTGAACTCTGCCTGTTCTCTAACTTTGCTAATTGTTATTTACTTTTTACCTAAAGTTCATATCTCTCCCCCTGCTTAGCTGAGATCATAATCACTGAAGAGAGAGTCAGTGTAACAGCAGCTTGTAGTGAGAGACCTTCACAAACACAGTGACACTGCTTGTTGCCCTGTTACATTTCAGTTGCTTTAGTCTATATATTTCATAGATTGCACTGTATGTCTTGTTTGGTATATAGTCTGTATTACTGTATTATATATAACTGTATTAGTGTTCCATTTGAGTCACTGGTTTTGTATGTATATAATATTTTTTCTTGGGGGGAGGGGCTGTTTTATAGTGTGTTATGCTCATATTGCTGGGTTAATGGTTTATTGATTGTGTTTAGCACTACAGCATTTGACTATATGTTGCACATGGTACATATAGTGTGGGTGAGAGAGTGTGTGACAGTACTGCATGGGAGCTTTGGATTGTGTGGGTGTGTGCCTTTGAGTGACAGATGAGGTGTAGCAACTCCTACAAATCACAGCATATTCAAAGGCTTATATCTCGGGGACTATGTAGAATTTAAAGAAACTAAAGGTACCCTGGTGGATGGGATGACTTATAGGATACATTAGAAGAAATTAAAAAAAAACAATTCTCACTATAATTGCCCTTTAATAGAAAACAGTGCAGGCCATACAAGTAATGAGGACATCCTTTAAGGTTGGAAGAAAAGAAAATTCATCTTCCAGCAGATGTGGTAATGCCAAGGTCATTGAATAGCTTTAAAAAAGGCCTGGATAAGTTTCTAAAACGAAAAAATATTGCGAATTACCATATATACTCAAGTATAAGTCGATCTGAGTATAAGCCGAGGTACCTATTTTTACCTGAAAAATTAGTTAAAAAAATCTATTGACTCGAGTATAAGCCGAAGGTAGAAATAATGACCACTACTGGGTCATGGGCAAGACCATAATGGTCTCTACTAGGGGTCCTGCAAAAAGGATGTCAGTATTTCAGTTGTATTTATTTATACACAGACAAAATGCTGAATTGGCAGATTATGGTCATTGGGATGAAAAAATACTGCTTTTTTTCTGAAAAGCATATGTGTTTGCACTGAACTTCCCCTTTAATACATATACTATAAATCTGGTTGATCCAGGGATACTTTCCGATTGCCGTTTGGAGTCAGGAAAAAAATGCATGCGAAAACGCAACAAATCGCACGCGATTCTGTGTGCGATTGCGGTGCAGTGTGGTCGTTTTAGTCTAGATAATTTTAAACAACATGGACTAGCCTGACTAGACTCAAAGGTTAGACTGCACCTCATAATAAAATAACCCAACATTTTGGGAAACCTACATATTCATTAGTAACAATATACAGCTATATAATAAGTGACAAGCCTAGGATCCAGTTGTAGTTTCCAAATTTCTGGAGTTCCACATCACTGCCCCAGTATATATAACTTATCAGCACAGCAATGGCAAACCATAAACCTGCAAATGAAGCTGAGGGGACTATTTGGCAGCATCTTAGTTGGAAGTGACAAAGAAAAAAAAAAAAAAAAAAACAAATCTTAAAACACTGATGTCCAGCCTTGGCACTGCAGGTGGTAAGAAACTACAATTCCCAGCAAGCGTTGGGTGCAAAGTAGTGCCAAGGTTCGCCATCGCTAATCTAAATGCCATGTTGCCCACCTCCACAGGTGTAAGAGAATCCTGACAATGTGCCACGTGAAAAGGTGTAACTTGGCCTAGAGGAGAGTAGTCAGGGGAAAGTATTGGGTGCGTTAAAGTGAAGAGATGTAAAGATCTGTCAATGTCCTGTACCAGACAATGGGTTTCCCGGCCTATTAAGTCCCGACCAACTCGGCCTAATTCACCGCAGGACAAAATAGCCAGAGGAAGCTTTAGAAATCCCTTCCAGCCCAGCGAAAGATGTTGAGGCCTGTGGTAAACAGACGGCACCACTAGCAAGCTCCGCCTCCCCCACACTCCCCTAACAGGGATCCCTCACGTTTCTTACCTGCACGGCGCAGGCCTCGCGTTCCCACACTGCTCCGTATTTCCACAATAAACACAGTAACGTCCTTCAGTCACAGGCACCTCGGTTCCTCACTGGGCAGCGCCACCCAACAGACCCCGAAGCAAAGTCAGAAGCAGAAAACCCAACACCGCTCGGCGGCGATCAAAAACTCGGCTCATTGCACAAAAACACTAGCCGCCATCTTCACTGCCGATTCGAGGAGGGGGTCGATTACAGGAACCAATCAGATTCGGGCTTGGACGTTACGTAATGACAAGTTCGTTAGAGGTGGGGGGGAAACGGAAGGAGCAGACTGTATCAAAGGTCCTTTCCATCTATCTGATTCCTGGGAGTTGTAGTTTACAGTAATACGATCCCGTCGCTGTACTACGCGTGCTTTTTGGCGCCACCTGTCGGTTACTATGCACTTGTTGGTCAGTCAAGGCGTTTCACGCAGACACATTTATAAAGCAGGGGAAACAAATCAGATTGCGATGTTATTATGACCAGATCAGTGACATATAAGAATGAAGGCCACCTATTGGGAACATACAAAGCAAGACTGGGTCAGAATGAATGCTGTATTTGTATACAATGTTTTACATTCAGTAAGGGGTAACTAAAGCTAAAATTCCCACCCCACTATTAAACTTAAAATAAACCATTCTCCACATTGCAAACTTACATCTATGGCAAACCTACAGACAGCTTTGCAATGGGAGGCACACTCAGAAAATCACTTCAAAATTCAATTTTATTGGAATGCTCAAACCAAGTACACACAACATGTCGGGAGGCGATGCCCCCTTCCTCAGGTGTAACACACTGCTCAAGCATGCAGGCCTTTTATAATCCCATTTTTGCAATATTTAGAAATATCAAAGATGCATCTGAAGTGACTTACCTGACGCGGTCCCTTGCCACCTGGGTGCCGCCAACTGCTCCTGTTTCAAGTTTCTGTCGAGCAAACACAGTAGCAGAGCGCCTCTGCACTAACAGCCACTCTAATTCCTGGTCGTGGCTGTTGGGCAATTGGGTGTGACGTCACATCAGACCGTTAGAACCGTAAACCATTGGTTGTCACATACCATACCCCAAGAGAGCCCCTTTAGTATCCCAAACAGCACTCCCACAATATTCATCCACATTAAAAATGAATTTATCAACACAGAAACAATTAATAAAACCACTAACAACCCACCCCTCAATACATAAAGTGCCTATTGTAAATAATGTAAACCATAGCTGGGTGTCCCCAGCTCTGAATAAAAGGTCTCAATACATTGTCTAAGGCTGGCCTAAAGTCTGAGGTAAACAGGATAATATCCACTTAAGGATACTGTTACTTTGCAAGTATAGGTAATATAGTTCCAACTTAATAGATACAAGCAGCTCAAGTACAGTTGACAGAAGTATCAGACAGAGCGCTCTCTATATAGTGCTGCTGCCAAGTTAGAGACACTTTCACCAGGACACAATGCAAGACAAGCGTAAGGTCGATGTCTCTGTCTCTGGGACTTACTGCAGGACTTCTATTTCTAAATCACATGCACATTATTTCCTAGCATCTCCCTGTCAGGTTTTAGTTGCAGTGCTAAAACTGCTCTCCTTGTTCTGCTGCTGTAATTTGTAACATTGTAGTGAGTAGAGAGCCTGAACCCAGCTACCTCTACTTGGATACAATGTTACAAATTAACTGAAGGTGAAGTAAGGAGGGGGGAGGATGAGCTCAGCTAAAAGAACTGAGAAGAACAGTTCTAAAATGCCAGGTAAAAGCTGCTGCATACATTTTAACAGTGAGTGGCTCCTGTGACTAGCAGTCACGAGATCCCTATCCCTGCCTCTTTCTTCCTGTCACCCAACTTTCCAATAGAAGACTCTGGGCCCTATTTATAAAAGATCGTTATCAAAAAAATAACGATCGCTATTGTAAAATAACGACCGTTATTTTCCAATAACGCCCGGTATTTTCCAATAACGCCCAGTATTTCCCGTTAATGGAAAATAACGGTCGTTATTTTACGATTGCGATCGTTATTTTTTCTATAACGATCTTTTATAAATAGGGCCCTCTGTCTTCTATGCACATTCGTAAGTGTGATACACATGTGCATAGAAGAGAGTGTCCACCGGAACTGTTTTTTTCCAGTGGAGAGACCCTTTAACATGGAGGAAGTGAAAAGAAAGGCTCTTAATAGCTTTGATGGCTTTGTACTTCTCCACTGGTTCAGCTACATTGATGACACCTGGGTTAAAATTCACCAGAAAGAAGTACAATCCTTCACAGAATACATCAATGCTGTCAGATCTATATGGGAAGAAGTACAAAACTGCACATTGGCTTTCTTGGACTGCTTGGTTGTAGTCAGGGAGAATGGTACTGGAAGTAGAGGTTTACAGAAAACCATAGAAAAGATAATCAATGCACATTCCTAGGCCCCATACAATATCATATTATCTGCACACTGGCATACTTTATAAACAAAGGGGTTTTAGTATACATTACTGTGATCACGCTAAATGTAGTTGTAAATTAGCCTAATTGGAAAGCTTCCAATTCTTGTATGTATTTACAGAAAACCAACCCACACTGATCAGTTTTGATGTTTAACCCCCATCGCCCTTTACATTACAAGCTGTGTGTCATCAGAACTCTACAACACAGAGCAGAAAATATCCAAACTAGCAAAGAGACTAAAGCTAAGAAAATGAATCACCTCAAAGGAAAAATGTGGATACCCAGACTGGGGTTTTGTTAAAACTGGAAGAAGGAAAGAAAAGAACACAAATACCACCAGTAAAGGTGGGAAGCAATCAGGAGGAAGAACATGGTCATCCTATATGTAGTTGGGTGTCTGAAAAATTAAGAATTTATATAATTTATTTATATAATTTATGCTATAAACCGAGCAACACACTAAGGCAGCAATTAGTGGCGATAGGGAGCACTATCGTGATTGTAATTGTATGCTTGCATTCTTTTTCACAATAAACAATAAAAGTTGTTGATACTATGGGTTATTGAATATGTCATGACAACATGATTAGTTGGTCTTAGAGTAAAGCCCCAAAATTATACTCTAGGTCCATTTGAAGCCATGTCTCTGTTCAAATTTCATAGCACTTTTTTTGTTCTTGTGATTGCACTTATGCATATGCCCCATTTTAAGTTAGCTGGTGGCCACTTCTCTCTGTACCCCCATGCTTATGGCATATGGTTTGATTCAGGCCATGTGGCAGATTGACGTTTAGTGTTTTTGTTTTTTAGTTTTTTTACTTGTCTATTTTATGTATGATTTCTAATTTCAAATCTTTTTCTTTAATTTTTTCATGGAATCTCCTAAAAGCATGGAGTTCTATAATAAACTGCTTCCGGAAATCTGCATGTATGAATAAAAAAATGGCACCATTACGTGTTTAGATTCCAAAATTATATAGTTGGGGGGGGGGGGGCAAGTTTGAGGGGTGTTTTGTGTTGATTTATTCCCTTGTAATTGCAGTTATGCATACCTCCTATTTGGAGTTAGTTGGTGGCTACGTGTCTGTGTACACCCATGCATATAGCATACCATTTTATTTAGGAGAGGTTAGAATTTCACATGTGTGTTGGTTTAAAAGGGTCAATTTTTGGTATTCAGTTTTATTGAAGAACGGGAGGTAAAGGCCGCGTCCTCTGACAGGCCCCGATGGCCTCTGTATTGCAAGTGTGACGAGCATACTAAGTCTGTAGGGACCTGACTACGTGGCGGCAGAGCACCGAGCTATGGGGTAAGTACCTTATCTTCGTTCCCGGCTGCTGCAGGTTTTATTGAAGAACGGGAGGTAAGACAGAGCTCCTTTACCTCCCGTTTTTCAATAAAATTGAATACCAAAAATTTTTAGCCATGGAAATACCCTTTAAACTTTTTGTGACACTTTATTATTTTTGGAGAAAAAAGGAAAATATGAGAAAAAACTTTCAATTTGATTAAACATCTGAATTTAGCCAAATTAATAAAAAACAAAAACTCGTAGACTATATAATTCTATTTGAATATCTTTATTGAAAACAGATTTTGTTACAACATTTATAAGCCTATATTTTAGAAAGTTTCACAAAACAAAACTGAAAAGATTTTAAGTAACTAACATCAACATCAATATACAACTTTGAGGCATATGATATCTATACCAAAATGTCACATTAAATTGTGTTAATAATGTTTTAAATGGTGTTTCATTGTATGGTCCCACTAATTAAAAAAAGTAAAATATTAAAAATCGATTAGATGTAATTGACCACTGCAGAATCTATTTAGTAGTCATTTAAGGAATAATCTCACCCTTTACATGCAGGTAATGATGCCCTGAAACCATTTATTATAAAAAATAAACATTTGCATTGGTAATATACAACTCTGAGGGCCCTATTTAAAAAAGGTGCATTATGGCAAAGTAGTGATAGCGCGCCTTTTACAATCTGCAATTTTTCGACTGTGGTTTTACAACCATGATTGTACATTTACAGAATTGTACAATCGCATATAAAATACCATTGCGGTAGTTTACAACCGTCATATCTGATGCTTACGATACCTCAGGTTTTTGAATATGGCCCTGAGAATGCCAAATTGATTCTTTCATATTGTTGAATTTAAAGAGCATGTCTGAAAGTAGCTTAACCCAACCCTTATTAAATTAGTTAGAGAGCAGGAATGTACAATGATTAAAAGAAAGGAGAAGTTCCTTAGGGTTTAGTTACTAAATATTTTGACTTTGCACAGATATTAAATTGCAGGGGAAAAAGTCAGAAAACATGTTTTAGAAGTTGCCTGTCTTTTAAAGGTATGTCCATCCCCTAAACATAAATTTAGTATGTGGGAACCCCCCAGCTTTCACTGGTATAAACCTCACAAGGTCGAGGTTTTGGGGGTTCCCTACAACATACTAAATTTTTGTTTTGGGGGGTGGCTATACCCTTTAATAAACCATTGACATAACAAAATTAAACATGTCCATACACTGTGCTGGATATTACCAACAAAGTTTACATTTTAAGTTTTAAAGGGCATGTCCACCCTTATTATAAACTTTTGCCATATCATAGTATATCTTCCCCCAGCCCCAACCGCTATAAAATAAATTTAAGAAAGTGCCCTGAAATTTACTTACCTTCCCTCTCTCCTCCGACGCCCGGCCTTCTGCTTGCAAGACACTGCAAGCAGGGGGCGGGACCGGCAGCCGCGTCCGTGATTGGCTGAGAGGCAGCCAATCACAGACGCGGCTGCCAGCTTCTCAGAATGCCGGGGGAGAGAGGGAAGGTAAGTAGAGTTCGGGGGTCTTTCTTAAAAAGGGGGAGAAGGGCTGCAGTACGCATGCCAAACTTCTCCCGGAGGCGAGACAGGAGGCAGAGTCCTATATGGACTCTGCTATCCTCCTGGTGGGCAGTTTTTGGGACTTTGGGGGGGACTACAGGAGAACCATATGGAGCTGGGATGTGAGGTAAAGATTTTATTACACTACACGGTGGGGCCATTAGTGGGGGGATTATAGTTTTGGGGGTGGACATGCCCTTTAAGTGCTAATTTTTAAATAATGGGTTCTGGAGGCATCAATTAGTACATTTGGAGATCCTGCTTATTCTGATTTCAGGGTAGGAATACCCCTTTATGTAGTAAGACTAAGAGCAGCAACTTTATTATGAATTCAGAAAATAGTGAAACTAGGCTGATTTCAAGTAATAAAATAAATACTCGTTTTATCCATTATTCTCCTATGGTAGAATACAAGTGCTGGAAAAAAATATACAGCTATAAACAATGTTTGGTGTATCTTACAGTAAGATACAATGTAAAACTGTGTAGACTGATGGATCAGTCTTTTTCCTGAGCACAGATGCAAGGTATATATTTATTTAAAATATACAAACCAAACACCATTTAAAGTACAACTATAGTGACCAACCTAGAGTGTGCTTTAGGTAAGAGAATGGTAGGTAGGAGTACTGTCTCTTACCTCCCTTGGAAATGTAGTTTTAGTAAAGGTAAAGTGGTTTGGCTAATATAGTTGCACAGTAATTTGACTTACTTGATAGTATATATGTGTATTTAAAAATAAAAATGTGTTCATTTTTAAAGGAGAATAAAAGTCTAAAACTCAATCCCCTGAATTGCTACCATTAACTTTTCTGAAGTTTTCCAAAGGTAGCGATCCGAGGTGCTACATTGCTGCCTTATCATCCTCGTGCTCTTAATACACAAAATTCAAGTGTTTGCTTCTCCTCCAACAAGGTTAATAGAAAAAAAATGATTAGGCTGAGGCCACACTATGATTAACGGCAAGGCATGTAAAATGTTTCATGTGCATTACAATCTGTTTGCAATGCGATCTGTGCAATAGTGCACAATCAGTGTGGTTGCAATCCACAAAAAAATGGTGATTGCAGCACATGCTGCCACCTACTTTTTACATGCACTGTGCTGTGATTCTCACCCGTTAACGGATTGCAATCGTGAATGTTAGCGCGTGAGAAATTGGGCAGGTGTGGCCTAGCCCTTAAACCCGTTTTAAACCCTTTCAAATAAATACTGAATACACAATCAGGGAGATTCAATAAAAGTTTTTATCGTTTAAAATGGTGCTAATTTTGCCCCAACCAATCAGATCTTATTTAACATTTGAAAGCTAACATCTGATTGGTTGGGGCCAAATTAGCACCATTTTAAACGATAAGAACTTTTATTTAATAACCCTGAATGTGTTTACAATCTTACACCACAAAACACTACTTTTTATCTAAATCTTTACTTTCCTAATTTGTGCATATAGTAGTGGTGCAGTTATAATCCAGAAAAAAATAAACTGATGTATAAGATGATGTCAAAGTTTTTTAAAGTGTAACATAAACATGACATCATACTTTTTATACTGCAATTCTCTTTACCTATCATATAGAGTAAACATTGATTACTCCAGCTAATTAACACTCAGAAGTAAAGCTCTGCTAGAGGAAAATTACCACCTATTTAAATCTAACACATAAATATTTTTTTCCATTTTTATGAATTTTTCTCAAATATAAATGTCTATGTATAACCTAATTTTTAAACCAAGAAAAAAAATAGCAAAAATATAGCATACTATATTTTGTACAGCATATATACATATACACAAATATGAATAACAGCCTACAGTGAAATATTCTAGTAAAGCCTTGCAAAAATTGTAAACAAATATCACATATATTAACACATATATTACACATTTTAAATGTTATTATTTGTGTTTTTTTCCTTTGCAGTTCCACCCTTTTACAGTTTCTCTAATTTTTGTAATTTTAAGTACATCAGGTGCATTGTACTTTGTGATGTATCTGCAATCTGGCCAAAGCCATGATTCATTTTGTCTATAATCCAAGTGTATACACTCAATATTCAGCACTTTGTGCATTCATAAATATCATTACGTACGTACCCTTAGGACAAGAGCCTCTACATGATCAGTATTCCTCTTAGTGGAAACAGATGTTGAATGCTGGTAGGGAGTTGTACTTATTGCCAATTAAAGAGAAAGTTATCAAAACTGTTTTGCACCTTGCATTCCCATCAGTTTTTGTTACAACTTTAGGTGAGGTCTGGTGAACAAATTCTAGGCCCCTACCAGACTGACATTCCAGCATATAATATTATCAGTTGAAAATCACATTCTCGTTCTGATTTCTCTTTAATATTAGTACAACTTTCCTGTGGCTCAAATGTATTATCATCCCTAGAAAAAAGCTGTTGTACTAATGAATTTACATAACCCTGGCAGCATTTGTACAATGTTAACCATTTTTGGAAAATATAAGTGATACTACAAAACAACATTCTTTCATTAAGCAATATTAGTCAGGTTAAACTATGTATCATCAGAGATTTGCGAGGGCCCTTTAACAGTCACAATAATAACTGAAATCACACAGATTGCCTTGACATTTTTTTTATATTGCATCCTTGTTTGTTTGGGCTATTGATACACATCCAAAGTGATATGTGCAGGTTGAGATAGCAATAAAAGGGAAGTATCCATGTCTGACCCTCCAGAAAAAAACATAATACATTTGATTAAAGTGGAACTAAAGTAGAATACCTGCCCTCCTCCTTTTTGATGTACCCAGGGTAAGGGCCTAACATTTTAGATCCCAGCCCTGAAAGTACAATAGAATGGGCAGAATTCATACTGCTTCCCAGTCTAACCTGACTTTGCTAGTTACTGAAGCACAGTGAAAGCAAAAGAATTGTCAAATAATCTACAAGCAATAGTAGGTTAACTTTATAAAAGAGAGGCAGCCAATCACGGACGCAGCTGCCGGTAATGTAGAACGGCGAAGGTAAGTAAAGATTGGGGGACTTTCTTGTTAAAATAGTAATGCAGTTAGGGCTGGGGGACCAATAACTATAATATGGCAAAGGGGTTTGGAGCTTGGGGGAGGGAGCCCAAATCGGAAGGGAGAGAGAGGGAGGGGGGGAGGGCTCTTCTGTGCATTCCAAAATTCTCCCGGAGGGGGAGCTGGGATGTAAGGTAAGGATTTTTATACACTACAGAGTGGGGCCAGTAGTGGGGGGGATTATAGTTTTGGGGGTGGACATGCCCATTAAGCCTCCAAGACTGATGGCAAGAAATGGGCAGCATAAGATCAAAAAATATTGGGGGTAAATTAATTTATTTGATTTGGACCTTCCAACATAATAATCTGAGACATTTGGCCAAAAAAGTTAAAGTTCTAGTGTGTAAATCACAGTCTCTCTTCCTCAACAACAAAAGGCTGAGGCCACACTAGGATGGATGGAGGGCAACGCGTGTGAAAAGCACGTGCGTTACTGGCCATCCCACCTTGACATGTACTGCTCTGCGTTTCTCACGCACAAATATATCGAGAAGTGCATGGGAAATGCACTAGTCTTATCTAGCCCCGAAGGGATGCAAACTTACACAAACAGGACAATTTTAATTTCTCCTTTATTGCTATGAGTTAACAATTGTGCTGTTATATGATGCAAAACACTGTCATTTGACAATAAAAATGAAAGATGTCTGATCACTCATGTTTTCATAAAAATGATACACATTACAAATTCTGCCAATGCTACCATGAATCTTAATCACAACTGTATAATGGTCTTTTTACAACGTGTAGATTTATAGCTTTAAACTAGTTATGAATTCATTGTTCTGTTTCAGTAAGCAGATATCACACTACATGCAATTTAGGCTAGCTTCAGACCAACGCTTTGTAGGCATTTTGGCAGCATTTTACTATGTTTTGACGCTAGGTAAATGTTGCACGAACCTAGCCTTAGTTATTTGGTCTCACGTTCATTGTGCTTTCTTAATGAATTAAATAACAGTGTTAAAGGATAACTATACTGGATCACTATACTCTAAAAATGCACTTTTAAAAAATGGAAAGTACCGGGGGCAGGGAGGTAAGATTGATTATTGCTATATCCCAGAATGTTTTGTTGAGGAGCTACAGCATGTACAATTTTCATTTGCCAGGTTAGTCCTGGCAGCTGGGCTGGTGCTCCTCACTGAAACAATATGAGGAGGTAGGAATTACCGATCCTATATCCCTGTCCCAAGTACTTTTAATTTTAACTGGTTTTTTTTGTTTGTTTAACTATATACACACTTTAGTTGTTTGTGCATGGAAAAGAGAAATCCCAAAACGGATATAGAAACGGCAACATAGTGTCATGGATTGTTAGGTTGATATAGAACTGAGATCTTAGAAATCTGGCAAAGCGGAGTTTTGCTTTGAATATAAAAAAAATTGGTTGCATTGGCTTTTAAAAAATAGCTCTTTGGATGTTTTCTTTCTTTTTTTTTTTTTTTAGTCCCTGAATTTTAAATACCAAAAACTGAGAAATAATCTCAGAAAGGCAGTCTATCCAAGTTGTAGATACTCCTATGGGGTTTGAAAACTTTTTTAGCAGATATCATCAGACATTATCCAGCTGAAGCACATAACTCCTATAGGCTTCCTTAAGTGAAATCTCCCGGCAAATCTTACTGCTAAGGCAACATTTTTAAGAACGAAGTCACTTGGTTGCAAAGTCAATTAATATCAGTATAGTTTCCCTTATATTAACGCCTAATGGACCCGGTAATGTAATGTTTACAGTTACACAGTGGCGATGTGCTCTCTATGCTTCTAAAAGAAGGGAGGAAATCGATAATGATTAAATAAAACAGATAGGGCTAAGCTACACCACAGAGTTTTAACACGTGTTCCAATTGCACATTTGGAAGTGCACACCAGTGTTGGCCAATTAATCTGGCCACACTAGGTGTGCTGTTGCCCATTGCATTGCGATCCACTTATTGGAGTGCACGCGGTCAAATTTTTGGTGCAATTCACGTGCACTCTGATTCCCGAATATATAGTGATCACAGCACAAGCGGACATCAATGCGCACAAATCATGCAATTAGCGTTTCCTTAACCCTATTATATTAAAATATTTTAAGATTTGTAGCCACATGAACCATTAGGTTGAGGGATCAAAGCACATAAGTGTGAGGGTTGAATGTTCTCAAGCAGGGATAATTTATTTATGTTATAAATTAGAATACCCAGCTTGGAAAAATAAAGATTGTTTTTAGAAACAATGTTATATGTGTGTGCTAAGGGATCGCTAATTTTGAGCACATAAAACATTTCTAGGAAAGCTGCAATTTGCTTTTTGCTCCGATGTAAATATCTGTGTGCACATGCAAAAATGAAATCTCCCTTTTAATCTAAGGACACATGGGTCATTATTTTGGTCAGTCAGGGTGAAATATTGGCTGATCCTTTTCAACCTATTTTTTTGGAAACAGTTGAAAAAAGATTCCAACTGACAGCCTGCGATCAGCCTGCCTGTCGACAGAGAGATAGTATATAAGACAGGCTGCAATCAACTTAATGATCTGTAGTCTATCAACGTATAGGACATATCATTAATTAAAATCTAGATCACAAGGACTAACTTTTAAGGGGTTGCCAATGTTTTCTGTCTGATATCAATTGTTTTTATGATAAATGTTTTGTATAAATGTTGCAGTACACTGCATGCAGCAATTTTACCCAGTAGCGCAGCGAGTTACCACTGCATAAAAATGACACCACCAACGCATAAAATAAGGGGTAAAACGCATGGGACATTATGTGCATTGTTTCTCATGTGTTGTGTGTTGGCTACATGTAAACTTAACCCAAAACAAACATTAAGCATTGTCCACTTTATACTGTTAAGTAGAACAGTGTGTGGATGTTAAATATTATTTTAAAAACTAGCAAAAAAGCCTAGGAATCAGTAAAGTGCTGTTGTAAGAAGCCATAAATAGTTAATTACTGCCTGAGGATCTCTATAATATATATCAATATATATCGGCACTGCCTAAGGTTTTAATTATTGCCACACATGGTTAAAGAAATAGAGGGATTGCTCTGAGCGGAACCCTGCCCCTGCAAAAATATCAAAGTATGTTCCATAGCCAAATAAATACAGTTATATGG
The DNA here is from genome assembly GCA_019447015.1 of Hymenochirus boettgeri. Lineage (NCBI taxonomy): Eukaryota > Metazoa > Chordata > Amphibia > Anura > Pipidae > Hymenochirus > Hymenochirus boettgeri. The sequence continues at coordinate 117,401,902 of CM033471.1, read as the reverse complement.
GAAGGAACAATGTCACATATGCAGAGCCATCACCTTTATTTTTCATGCAACATATCAGAGTTAGTAAAACCCTGCAATAAAACAAAATAAAAAAAAGCTAGGTACACACCATACAATAATTTGGCTCAACCGACCGAAACAATGAAATGTCGGTTTATTGTATGGCGGCTGCCGAATTATTGTATGGCGGCTCTGACCGATCGCCGACTGTTCCTTCGTCCGCATCGGTAGGATACGATAGGTCAGGTCGTGCGGCCCTCTATGGACCGCACGATTGGTCGCAGTAACTGTCGGATGTGGCTGCTTTTGCCGCGACCAACAGTCCCTCCTCCTGGCCGTCCGGTCGAAAGCCTTGAACGGACGGTCAGGAGGAAAAATGTAAACGTGTGTACCTAGCTTAAGATTCACAATCTTAATAAAGGTGATGGACACTGATGCAGTTGGCAATTGGTTTATATTAAATACAACAAATGGGCCCTCAAGTAATCAGTTCTAAGCTCAGTGAACATACTTAATCACACTAGGTCTGTCATGACAGTTTTCCAAACATAGTTCCATTATTAATCTAGAAAGTATAAGTATAAACTTTGAATTTGAATAAGGCTGCAGTTCGGAAGGAAATGTGTATGTCTATGCTGCAGGTTTTAAATCTCAATAATTTTGTTATGTAATGAAGGAGGACATTTAAACTTCATAAATTATTCTGATTAAATACATATCTTTTTTATTATTGTGTGTATAGTTGTCATGGAAACAGAAAGGTGGGTGAATCAGTAGGTGTGTGTACCTGTGTCTGAGTGGTGTTAGGGTGTATGTTTTTGTGTTTATGACTAAAACTAACTTTTCTGATGGTTAAGCCATGGTTGCCATGAAAACTGAAAGGAAGGAGTGGGTGCTGGGGTGCATCTGTAGGTGTGTGTGTCTGTCTCTGTGTGGGGTTAGGGGGTATGTATTTGCATTTTAAACCATAAAACTAACCTTTTTGATAATGTAGGTATGGTTGCCATGGAAAAAGAAGGGTAGATTGGGTTGGGAGGGTTTATAAGAAGCGTGGGTACCTGTATCTGTGTTGTGTTAGGCGGAATGTTTTTGCATTTTAGACCACAAAGTTAACTTTGTTGATATTTAGTTATGGTTACCATTAAACTGAAAAGGAAGGTTGAGTTGTAAGGGTGTAACAGAAGGTGCATGTACCTGGGTATATTTGGTATTAGGGGGTTATGTTTTTGCATTTCAGACCATAAAACTAACTTTTATGATGCTTTACATACGGTTGCCGTACGGTTGCCATAGAAAAGGAAGGCTATTCAGTTAGATCATCTGAAGACGTTTTGCTAGTCATCCGACTGGCTGTCTTAATTCAGAATGAATTGTAGTTTTCAAAGGCATCTCTTTTATGGTCACGAAACACACCCCACAAAGATACAGGTACACACACCAACTGCTACACACCGTTGAAATTTCAAAGCAGAACTATCAAAATTGTTAATGTCCAAAGCAAATTTCGACATTTTACGATTTTAACGAAATTCTGCATTGGTACCTGGATCTGCACCAGTGGGATGAACCCCAGCAGATTTGTATATCCTTACTCTTTAATACTTATCTATGTGATTTTTTTCTATTACTATAAAGTTTAGCTATAAATGTTAATTTCCCCACCCCCCCAAACCCCACTTCCACATTAAAGGAGAACTATAGTGCGTATGAACTTTTTCCAAAAACAGTTAAAATGAAAAGTACCTGGGGCAGGGTGGTTGGATTGGTAATTCCTACCTCCCAATATCATTTCTATAAGGAATGGCAGCACGAAGAAAACTGCTTCTGCTAGGAATCAGTACTACCTTTAATACAGGAAGGCCCAGGACCATAACCTGGCAGAAGAAAACTGTACATGCTGTAGATCCTCAACGAAACCAGGTGTCTCATGTACATTTCATTTCTAAAAAATACATTTTTATGGTATAGTTGTCCTTTAACAATATTTTCCTAATATGCCCCTGAAGTTCCTTACCTATCCTGGTCCCTCACTGATCCTCCTCTGCTCTGCGGCTGACGGCCGCCCCACTTCCTGGTTGTGGCTGTCAGTAAAGGTGGAACGTGACGTCACACCCAATCACCTACCATCCACGACCAGGAAGCAGAGCGGCTGTGAGTCCGAAACGAGCTTGAAACAGGAGCTGGATGGCGCCTACTTGGTGAGGGACCGGGTCAGATAAGACATTAGGGGCATCTTTGGAACATATCAGTAATGCGAAAGCTAGGTTTGGGGGGTGATTAACATTTATAGCTAAACTTTATATTTGACTGGACTTGCCCTTTAAGCTGACTCATCGTACAGTATTATTTCATACAGTAACTTCATCCTCTGTAGTGTGAATTCATAATAAATAAAGTTCCTTTATGTTATTTTAATTACTAATACCTTTTGCTATGGTCTCTTATTTACACTTCTGTGCTTTAGAAATACAGATTTCAGCTAGTCCAGGAGTGAATTGTTAAGTCTTTCCCAACTTCTGCCAAAGTTATAAATAAAAAATGTTGCCTTGAAATCAGTATCACGTGTCTGTACTGATGGATTTGGAGGCTGTGCTTTTGGTGGCAAAATCAGCAGGGTTTCTAGAACATGAAAATCTGAGAAATCTAGAAGTATAATATAAGTCAGGGATACTATTTTGTGCTTCTATTAAATTATTTTTTTTGTTGTTGTTGGGGGTGTGTTCGCAAAAGGTCAGTGGTGGAATCCAAAGGAGATCTCGAGTAATTAAAAGTCTCTGTCTTTTTGGTGTGTTTCAGGTAGGGTATTAACACTATCTTTACATAGTAATATACATCTCTCTACCATAATTCTCTATTTATTTATCTTTGCTGACAATCATATTATGCAGCTAGCTGGTAGGGCCCCCCTAGGACAGTAGCACAAAAAAAATTCCCAATGACTTCACCCCCATAAAGTTCTTCCCTTCCCTGTCTTTCTATTGGTATATTTCTTTTGACTACCTTTATAAATTGAAATATACTTTTGCATATCAGCTTATTTGAGATTTGCATTGCTTGCATTGTGGACAGTTTTACACAAATAACCATTGGTTCTGAGTCACACTACTGGTTGTTTCCCATTTCAACACAACCCTTTTGGTATATTACACTGCAGATGCTAACTGTTCAGTACTTGCATGCACTACCCAATATACTCAAATACAAACTGCACTTCCCTTGTCTTATTTTCACAAATGTACTAATAAAATATGAATCATACAATAGTTATAGACAATATTTAAAAATGGCTTTTATAACTGCATGTCATTTCTGTGTTACTCTTTTAAGAATTGCTTGCTGGCATATTTTATGTGCTTTGTAATTCATGTGAATAGATATTCTTTCTAAAGACCACTAAACAATTCTTGCCGCCAGGGCTGTCTGACTGGTATGCTAAGACACTATGTGACCTGCACAATTACTGGGTATACAGAAACATACCCATTTACTATACAGTTGATTTATTTTGGCCTATGTACCTGTAGAAACAATATGGGCCTCATTTACCCAGAGCCATAATGACTCTGGGTAAATGTTTGTCCCAGTATTCAATACCGGATTTGAGCCTGGCATTAAATAACACTAAATCATCACTCTAGAAGTAGTGCAAATCCGATATTAAATACCTTGTAACAGCTGTGTCTTTTGCGATAACCGTAGTTGGTTAATCTCTTGCTAACTGCTATTAAATGGGTTAGCACAAATGTACTGGATTTTCCTCTTTTTGATATATATTCAAAATGGGATGGGTAGCAGACAGCAAGTTGCATAGAATACTGGTTAAATTAATAAAAGTCACAGGACCTTATTGAAAAAAAAAGACGTCAAGAAAACATTTGCATAAAAAAAGCAATATAATGGACCACATATGAAATGACTGAAAATAAATTGCCTCAAAACTATAGCTGAAACAAATGTGAGGTGTGTCTTCTGAACAGCTTGCCTGTAACATGATTAAAACAGCTGAAACGGGGGGGGGGGGGGGTGGGGTTAGGTGAGTGACAAGCAGCATTTATGTTGCTCCCACTGTCAGTTATCTTGTCCTTTTGAGCTAATCCAGTCGTAGATCACTAGAGGAATGCTAACCAAGGAGAACAATATTCCTAATGCCAGGAAAGCAAATGCCTGCAAACATAAATATGATAAATTTAAAACCAGAAACAGTAATATTTACATATATAAATATATCTACCCCAGTAAGCCAGTATTTTAGGGGGGAAATTATTTAAGCACAGGCAAAATTATAAATGGGCAGATTAAAGGCTAACTATACTTAAAAATTACTTCTTAATCTATAAATAAATATGTGTAAGTAGCACTTTCTTGGGTGTGTGTTGCTGCATGCTTTTAATCAAGTAATTTGACCAGACTTTTTTATGAGGGCAAGCAGGATCAGTAATCACTATGAGCAGCACTGGTAGAGGGAATTTCCCACATACCAACTGTCAAAACTGCACACAACATACAGCATACCAACTATCAAAACTCTCATTCCAGCTACAGCAACACGGCACATAGAGTTTATGATAATAAGGCACCTGATAAACAGCTAAAATGCAAGATACGCCAAAGATACGTAAAGAGTGTATATATATATGATTCAAGGAGACATTTATCCTAAATACACTGAAAACCTGTACATTTACAGACGCTTTATTTACAGTTACTTTGTCTAATGGAATGGAACTACACAGGAATGTGAACTTTTTGTGGAACAGATGAACTCATTGGCTGCATCTATTAAATTTACCATGAACTATAGTACTACCTACATTGATTTTTTAGATCATAGAATCTTTGGGACAGTAAAAGGATTGGTACCTCCCTATATACAAAACCCACAGAGCGCAATAGCATATTATTTCCCTCCAATTGCCATCCTTATACCCAGAAGAAGGGTATAGATAATGGAAGAAGGGTAGAGATAATGGTCAGCAAGTTTTTGAAAAGGGGGTACAATTGATTTAGAGTAATTTGGAGAGGGCATGATGCACTATGACCAATCAGGTGGTGAATAAAGGTAATCGAGGGACACCACCTATGGGATGCCTATTAGCCTTCAATATTCCCCATATAGTCCTTGAGTCAGAGAGATTATAAAACATAATTGGAAGATCCTCACAGTGGACAAGAGTCTACCTTTTGAAAATTCTCTCCTGCTTTCAGGTGGGGTCCAAATCTTAGAAGCATTTTGGTTAGAACAGACCTTAGAGGTACAGGTGAAGACAAATTGAAAATGTGGCTACCAAATAAAAAATCCGGTTGCCAATCATGCCAATCATGCTGTTACGTGTTACTGGACCTGATTTCCCACACCTGCACAATGGCAAACATGTATTGATCAGAGACAGATTCATTCACTAATACCACACAAATAATTAAATGTTTCCATGTTTTTATTGAACACACCATGTAAACATTCACAGTGCAGGTGGAAAAAGTATGTGAACCCCTAGACTAATGACATCTCCAAGAGCTAATTCGAGTGAGGTGTCAGCCAACTGGTATCCCATCAATGAGATGAGATTGGAGGTGTTGGTTACAGCTGCCCTGCACTATAAAAAATATGCATCAATTTTGGGTTTGCTTTTCCCAAGAAGCATTGCCTGATGTAAATGATGCCTCACACAAAAGAGCTCTCAGAAGACCTACGATTAAGAATTGTTGACTTGCATAAACCTAGAAAGGGTTCTAAAAGTATCTCCAAAATCCTTGCTGTTCATTGGTTCACGGTAAGGCAAATTGTCTATAAATGGAAAAAGTTCAGAACTGCTGCTACTCTCCCTAGGAGCGGCCGTCCTGTAAAGATGACTGCAAGAGCACAACACAGAATGCCCAATGAGGTGAAGAAGAATCCTGTGTCAGCTGAAGACTTACAAAAGTGTCTGGCATTTCCTAACATTTCTGTTAGCAAAATTATGATAAGTAAAACACTAAACAAAAATGGATTTCATGGGACGATACCACAGAGGAAGCCACTTCTGTCCAAAAAATAAAAACATTGCTGCACATTCAAAGTTTGCAAAAGAGCAGCTGGATGTTCCACAGCAGTACTGGCAAATTATTCTGTGGACAGATGAAATCAAAGTTGAGTTTGGAAGAAACACACAACAGTATGTGTGGAGGAAAAGAGGCACAGAACACCAACATCAAAACCTCATCCCAACTGTGAAGTATGGTGGTGGGGGCATCATGGTTTGGGGCAGCTTGGCTGCATCAGGGCCTAGACGGATTGCCATCCTCGAACGAAAAATGAATTCCCAAGTTTATCATTTTGCAGGAGAACTTAAGGCCATCTGTCCACTAGCTGAGGCTCAGCAGAAGATGGGTGTTGCAACAGGACAACAACCCAAAGCATAGAAGTAAATCAACAACAGAATGGCTTAAACAGAAGACAATACACTGTCTGGAGTGGCCCAATTCAATTGAGATGCTGTGGCATGAACACAAGAAAGCAATTTACACCAGACATCCCAAGAATATTGCTGAACTGAAAGTTTTGTAAAGAGGAATGGCCAAGAATTACTCCTGACCATTGTGCACATCTGATCTGCAACTACAGGAAACTTTTGGTGGAAGTTATTGCTGCCAAAGGAGGTTCAACCAGTTGTTAAAACCAAGGATTCACATACTTTTTCCACCTGCGCTGCGAATGTTTACATGGTGTGTTCAATAAAAACATGGAAACATTTAATTATTTGTATGGAATTAGTTTGAGCAGACCGTGATTGTCTATTGTTGTGACTTAGATGAGGATCAGATCACAATTTATGACCGATTTGTGCAGAAATCCATATAATTATATATATGAGGTTGTAGTTATTGTATAAGGGATTATTATGTTTTTATTTCCTTATTAATTATATTTAAATATAGTGTACATTCTACTATTTCAACTATGAATAGGGAACTTATATTTTGGTTTTAATATACTGCTTTTTTTAAATATTGGCTTTAGAGTTAGTATATAACTGTTTAAGATGTCCACTTTAGGATTGCTATTATCTTACTTGATCACATATCACAATACTGTTTTTAGATACATTTTATATATTTTTATTAACATTTATCTTGAAGGGAACTCTAATGTTTTACTATGTTATTATTGTATAACTATGGAGGAAGTTAGAAATGTCAGCTATTGTTTTCATTCATGTTACATGTAAAGATTTGCTTTGATATAATAGCACTTTTATGGTTAACTATTCTGGGGAGGAGTTTGTGTGAGGGGAAGGCACTTCACTTTATATTCTTTCAGGGAGATTCAATAAAAGTTCTTAGTGTTAAAAATGGTGCTAATTTTGCTCCAACCAATCAGATGTTAGCTTTGAAATGTTAAATAAGATTTGATTGGTTGGGGCAAAATTAGCACCATTTTTAACACTAAGAACTTTTATTGAATAACCCTGTTTGTTCATGTATTTTACACCATCCTGATGATGGCCTCTTGAAAGCTGAAACACGTAGATTTGATGTTATATGTGTAAATAATCGATATTATAAATGTTCCACCAGAGTGCATCTAACTTCATTTATAGGTATCTTTCTGTGTGTACTGTATCTATGATGTGTATTGATGTGTACACATCTATGATGTGTATTGCATCACATGCAATCTGTGGGTTTTACACTCATTTAAACAATAATGAAAAATAGTTTTAGGTTGTAACCCTACAACCAAAAGAAAGGGGGGGGAGGGTCCCCTTTAGTTTCTCTTATACTATTCAATTACTGGTATTATAAACTTGTACATTTCTTTTAAGCACACTTCTAGTGATTATAAGCAAACCAAATATTTTTTGTAGTTACTGCTGTGCCCTGTCCAATTTCTCTTGTACACTACATGTACAAATAATAAAGATTTTATGCTTATTAATCCATATGTTATTATTGATGCGATACTAAAATAAAAAGAGACGTACCCATAGCCTCTCTTTGGTTAACCCTTGAGAATCTGTGAAGATTTTTAAATATAAAGATGAAGGCAGAATGAAGATCAACATATTGGCAGATGTTGCACCTAGAAAAAAGTAAAAATATAGTTCTTATTTCTTTACAAATCCTTTTTTCGGTCTCCCCTGGATGAGAATAGGCAGCATCAAAGTGCTCTAATAATTTACATAGTTGGTCCGTTTTAACATTTTGAGCTGGTACCACACTGATAGGCTATTAGCACACATACTGTAACTGATGCTAATAAAATGTAGGCTATTTTCCTGCAATACTGCATGTCCACCGCCAGATAGAAAATTTACAATAACATAGTAATTGAGGGTGATTAAAGACCAGTAATTCTCAATATTTTAGTAGCTTTAGAAACGTATCCACTTCTAAAGCTATTCAATATACTTCAATAAAGGATGTCCAGGAGTCCTCTGATATGACCTATTATAAAACAATGAACCAGAGAGTTTTATTATATGGCCCATTAGTAGATTTGTATAAAGTGATCATATCCCCACGCAATCGTCACTCCAAAGTGAAAAAAAAAGCAATTTCCTTTTTTTAATTTCCCTTTTTTACCTCAGTATTAAGCCACACAGGAGTGGACTTAAAGGTATAAATTTAGAAATGTCATAGTTTAATGCCCCTTCTGTTCAGTATCCTTACCTAAGAACAAATCGCCCCAGTCTATCAGCAGGAGTGATTCCTTCAACTTTTGCTGTTTGTAACTTATATTAAATGACAATATATCACTATACTATACTATACTATACAATACTATACTTATAACTATACTATACTATACAATACTATACTTATACTATAGTTGGAACAACCACTTAGAGCTAGGACACACACTAGTTAGCTTTCTCATGCGCTTATAATCCTGCCATTAGAATTAAAGAATATCAAAGCAGTGCTGTTTTTCCAGAGCTCATGCGATCACCATTTTTTGAGAATCGCATGCGCGCAGACTCTAGACTATTACCGCGAACACAGCGCAAACGAATGGTAACCTCTGTCGGAAGTGATACGTATTTAAAGGGCACGTCCACCCCCAAAACTATAATCCCCCCCACTAATGGCCCCACCATGTAGTGTAGTAAAATCCTTACCTCACATCCCAGCTCCATAAGGTTCTCCTGTAGTCCCCCCCCCAAAGTCCCAAAAACTGCCCACCAGGAGGATAGCAGAGTCCATATAGGACACTGCCTGCTACCTGGCCTCCGGGAGAAGTTTGGCATACATACTGCAGCCCTTCGCCCCCTCCCTCCCCCTCCCTCTCCCTCCCTCCCCCTCCCGTTTTGCTATCCCTCCCCCTACCATAAAACCCCTTGGCCACATAATAGTATATGTTCCCCCAGCCCCAACCGCAAAAAAAATATTTTAAGGAAGTCCCCAGAACTGTACTTACCTTCCCTCTCTCCCCCAGCATTCTGAGAAGCCGGCAGCCGCGTCCGTGATTGGCTGCTTCTCAGCCAATCACGGACGCGGCTGCCGGTCCCGCCCCCTGCTTGCAGTGTCTCGCAAGCAGAAGGCCGGGCCGGGCATCGGAGGAGAGAGGGAAGGTAAGTAAACATCTGGACACTTTCTTAAATTAATTTTATAGCGGTTGGGGCTGGGGGGCAGTATTCTATTGTGTGCCAAAAGTTTTTATTAAGGGTGGACATGCCCTTTAATCAAACAGAGCACTGAAGCTGTAAAGTAGCAGCCATTGTTTAGATATAATTCATGACCATTTCAAAGTAAACCAGTGTAAATAAGTTATTAAGTAAGTCAGTTAATAAGCGAGTAATTAAAATGACAGATACTATAAGTAATAATGTGCTCTTTACAGTGTAATATAAGGATATTATGCCACCTTTGACCTTGCGTTTTTTAACTCTTAGGTGATATAATATCCATATATTACAGGTGAAGGGCACATTATTTCTTATTATTACTGTTGTAATGTTTATCCCCCTCCTCCAGAGAGAGTCTGGAAATCAAGTCTGTGTGTGAACACGGGAAAGTAACGGGAATCTACACTGGCACTGAAAATAACAGATATGATTAGGGATGGCTACAAGGCAATTGAATTCTTTATAATGTCAATGATTCCAAGTGAGGGAATGAGATTAGATAGATAGATAGATAGATAGATAGATAGATAGATAGATAGATAGATAGATAGATAGATAGATAATAGATGATAGATAGATAGCAGAGTTAGATAGATAGATAGATAGATAGATAGATAGATAGATGATAGATAGATAGATAGATAGATAGATAGATAGATAGATAGATAGATAGATATATAGATAGATAATAGATGATAGATAGATAATAGATAAAAAGATAGATTGATAGACAAATATATAGATAGATTAGATAGATAATATCTAAATAGATAATATATGGATAGATTAATAGATAATAGATAGATAGATAGATAGATAGATAGATAGATAGATGTAGATAGATAGATAGATAGATAGATACAAAGATAATAGATAGATAATACAAAGATAATAGATAGATAGATTAACAGGTATGAATAGATAAATATATAGATAGAAAGATTATATAGATAATATCTAGATAGATAGATAATATATGGATAGATTAATAGATAATAGATAGATAATAGATAGATAATAGATAGCTAGATAGCTAGCTAGCTAGATAGATAGATAGATAGATAGATAATAGATAGGTTAATAGATATTAATAGATAAATATATAGATAGAAAGATTAGATAGATAATATATGGATAGATTAATAGATAATAGATAGATAGATAATAGATAGATAGATAGATAGATAGATAGATAGATAGATAATAGATTAGCTTGCTAAAGGTGCAAGGAAGTAACCGAAAACGTTGCTATTTGTTACTCAAGAATAAAAGTTATTTCAGAAGACCCATGAGTGCTCTGTAACTCTGTTATATGTAGATAGATAGATAATAGACAGACAAACAGATAGATATGAAATCAGATAGATAGATAGACAGATAAACAGATAGATTAATAGGTAAATGATTGAAAAGGATAGTTTGATAATCCAAATTAGCTCATTTAACTTAAAACAAAACAGTATCTCTGCAGGGTAGAATATTAATATTAACATGTGCAGTTTCATCCACAGCCCCTGCTTCCTTGTTTCACTTCCGTTTTTACCTTCAAATTTTCCTTATGTCAAAATAAAGACGTTACTCACTAAGAAAGAAAGCGGTTGGTCTATGACAGTATAAAGAAAAGGACCGAATTCTAGGCTCATCTCAAAGAAACTGTTGGGAAAGGGCAAGTAATTTCCTAACTATTATTTCGATATATTATTTGGTGGTGATTTACAGTTGGGCAAACAATACAAGGTTAGAAAAAAATGAAAATATGGGGATAACATTAGATTTATGTACTAAGATGTAAAAATAATATACCTGTGCTTTGAATCTACATCAACCAATGAAATGTTAAGTAAGTGCGGTAGACCAAAATATAATTCCCATGTAAAACACTATCTCCATATTTGAAGTAAAGCCCCATACACATATAAGATAACAAACATCTGATCACTTTGGCCGACCATCTTATGTGTGTAGTGACTCATGTCAAGAAAAAAAATAAAATCGCCATTGTGTTCCAACAATCCCCTAGAATACCCATTCACGCTTATTTAGTAACAGACTATTTCACAAAGTTTATCAATAGTCCAATTTCCCACTAATTTTACTTTGGCTGTGTGCACAGATAAATATTTTTTGTGTGCATACAACATGAAATTATGTGTGATATACACTGCGGCTCCTGTGTTCCAGCAGATCTGTGTTTGATGAGCATCGCTCAAATAGGACAAGTTAGGGAAAGGTCTATTATTCCCAAAATTAGGAACATCCTCTAGTGGAAATATGAGACAATGGTGTTTTATCCCAGCAAAGGTTTTTTAGATGTTCAAAATAATACAGTTCTTTGACATTTCTATGAATAAGCCAGTCAGACTCTAGGATCCCTTCCTTTATATTCCTGCTATAATTATATTCACCGCACATCTTTCTGACTTTCATAATTATTCAGAATAACAGAATGCTTCATTCAGAATAAAGTGTGTGGATTTGGATCACAGACAATGACAAGCTACCAGCACCAAGGGATGCTGTCTGCAAGTCCAAGAGAGTAAAACACATTGTACACGTGAAGTTACACTTAGTATACAATCAGCATTTATAGGCAAAGAACAAAAGGAAAACCTTTTTACAATGCAGTATGGCTCAAAACATCCTTTGTACAATCCTTTGATTAATTATACCAGGGATGTCAAACTTACAGCCCTCCAGATGTCTCAAAACTACAACTCCCAGCATGCATTCCTTGGCTGCATGGCTATATAAGAAAAATATGTCCTTTACTTTGCATATTTCCCTAATACTTCACAGTATTGGAAGTGAACAAGGGATAATCTATAACAATGTTTTACAATGATTATTATTATTATTATATATAGAATATTTTTATCTCTGGGACCCTATTTTTCTATTAGATCCCGATTGGTATTCATTTTAACAATGTCTGGTTCTTTAAATTAATATCTATAAAGAATGGCAGCCTTAATTGTACTCATATGCTCTAATGTAATGCATTCACATCCAATGAAGTACGAGTGTGCTGTGCCCTTCTAATGCCTCTATGTTCCAATGTAGGCTCAAGCTCACAGGTTGTCCCACAGGTTAATGCTTAGTAGAAATCTGTTAACAACAACACATTGACCCAGAGATAACTGATTTAAACAATTAGGTTATGTTTGTATTTGTTTATCGCCTTCCTCTGGATCAACTGTTAAGACAATGTGGGTATTGCTGAGAAGGTTGGACTAGATGGACGTATGTTTTAAATACATTGTACCGGTTGCGTGGTTGTCTTTCACAAATTAAGGAGTTAAACTCGTGCTAACCTATTCAATATATATGCGCATCACATATGGGAAAACGAGGCTCTGTATGTATTAATACCAGTAATTCTCAATCATTTTTAGTTTTAGAAACATATCAAATCCATTTTTAAAGCTATTCAATGAACTTGCCATTACCACATCTGCTGGAAGACAGTTCAACAGTTTCACCGTTCTCACTGTAAAGAAACCTTTCCTAACCTGAAGATGAAACTTCTTTTCTTCCAACCTTAAAGGATGTCCACGTATCCTCTGATATGACCTATTGGAGAACAATGCACCAGAGAGTTTACTGTATGGCCCATTTATATATTTATATAAAGTGATCATATCACAGAGCAATATCCAATGCTGATAACCCTAACTTGTGAAGACATCTTGGATATAAAATAACACCTTTTATTGGCTAACTAAAATGATTGAAAATGCAAGCTTTCAAAGCACTTAGCCCTAACTTGTCTAATGTGCCTGGATAGTCAAGCCCCTCCATTCCTCTCATTAATTTATTTGCCCTTCTCTAAACTTCTACGGTATTTTTAAGCTGTCCCTTTGTATATGAGATTCCAAAACTGCACTGCATATTGCAGATGAGGCCTTACCAGTGCTTTGTAAAAGAGGGAGAAAAATATTTCTCCCTTGAATCTATTCCCCTCTTTAAAAAAAGGCAATGAGGCTCATTTACGCAGAGCCACTATCACTCTGGGTAAATATCCCGATTGTAATTCAATATTGCGTTTGCGAATGTGGGTAAATCCCAAAAATAGATTCACTCACAGCGGGATTTTAACTCCAGCTATCAGCTGGAATTAAAATCCAGCTCTAAATGGTGAACGTCGGAATGCGCGGGTGTCTTCTGTGTAACCCGCACATCCGGCACAAATATGGAGTTAAAGTCACACTAACAGGTAGCGAACCGCTTAGCCTGACTTCAACTCCATAAATTTGTGCAGCACCTCTGGGTAAATCAGCCCCAATATCTTGCTAGGTCAAGCCCTTGCAGTCTGGATTTGTTCGCTACTACTAAACCCTAGAACCCCCACATTTTTTTCAACAGAGATTCACTTAGCACAGAGCTATTTGTTGTGTAGATGGCACCTTACATTTATCAACATTGAATTTCATTGCCCACTCTGCTGCCCATATTGGACATACAACTGTCCGCAACCTGACCAATGGGAAGACATGCTTCTTCCGGAGTGACACTGACAGTCTGTGGGGCAGAGTAAGACTGGAATGGATAGGGAAAGTGCAGTTAATTATGTCAGGAGATAGAGACTGTACTGTGGACTTTGGGGTTTAGGTCCTCATCCTGGGTACTTTTAAGGAGAGGTGGTGATTTTAAGGAATAAAATTGTCCAGACAAGCTAAGTGTGCTTTATTCAGAGATAGAGAGCAAAACTCTAATTAGCTTCTTGTAATTTCTCTCTATTTGAGTTTTGAAAGTACATAGAAAGCCACTTTTAAGTGTTTAATGGGATGATCTGTAGGTATAGAGCTCGTATTTATAAAAACATTCAGGGAGATTCCATAAAAGTTCTTATCGTTAAAAATGGTGCTAACATTGCCCCAACCAATCAAATCTTATTTAACATTTGAAAGCTAACATCTGATTGGTTGGGCCAAAATTAGCACCATTTTAACGATAAGAACTTTTATTGAATCTACCTGATTGTTTTTCTTTCTCTTTTAAATGATTCCTTTTTCCATATCCACCATCAGGGGCGTAGGGATCACTATAGCCACCAAAGCAGTTGCTATGGGGCCCAGACACAAAGGGGGCCCCGTCCAGGTGCCCTGTGGACACCCTCCTAAGAAAAATTTGACCTCACATAGTTTAGCCCCACAAACCCCATTTTCGTTGTACTGAAACATGCCCAGGTTTACGTAAATGGAAAACGGGGATTGTGGGGCTGAACTACGTGAGGTCAACTTTTTCTTAAGAGGGTGTACTTGCCCTTTAAATAAACTCTGGTAAGGTTGAACTGCACCGAAAATGTCTTTATGTATATATATATATATCTATATGTGTAAAATCTTGCTATGGGGCCCTGTGATCTCTAGCTACGCCCCTGTCCACCATCGATTATCACTGCTTTAAAGGGTTACAAATAATTCCACAGTCTTTCAGTCTTTATTTAACTAAATATATCCCTTATATAAGGTAATAAACCGAGGAGGAAATAGCTTTAAAATGCGAGGGTGAGAAGAGAGATTAAACCGAGTGCTAAATGAACTAAAATACAATTGGGATGGAATGTGAAATGGAACTGCTAATGAGATGAGCTGCGATGAGTCTGTGTTATTCCACGTGGAATATTAATCTGGAATATTTGACTTTATCGGATGGAATTACACTGTGTAAACCAATGAAACCTTCTAGAAGAGACACCCAGCAAGGACACAATTTCCTTTTCCATTTATAGACCTGAACCCGCTATACATAAAAAAGCAGCAAAATCTTTCAGTTTTTTATGTCAACAAAAAATGTGTTTCAGCTTGAAAATTGTCCTTTAATTCCTGCAAAGTCAAAGGGGCTTATTTAATTAGAGGTGCAAAATTACACATGGGCTATTTATCTGCACCCTCCAATAAAATGTGATACCAGATGTTTTCTGCCATAGACCCAGGCTGCATTTCTCAGTAGGTCATAGTCTGGGGGCCCCAATGTCTAGGGGACAGCATATAAATATCAGGCAACTTTTATAAGTAAGGAGTATAAATCCATCTGATCTGATTGCTTGTCCAAATAGTATTGACAAATGGCAGTGGATTTGGAATCGTTCCTATGGCATTCCTTATGGCTTCATTAAAGGACAATTATACTCACCTCCCCCTCGCTCCTCCCCTTCCACACTAAGGGCACGGCCACACTGCAACGCAAACGCAATCGCATGCGATTTCATGTGCGATTTTTTTGCGTATGCGATTTCTTCAATAAGTATAGGAAAATGCATGCAATTGCGATTAAAAATGCAGAACTCAAAACACAATCGCAACGCACCATAAAACGTGCGTTTTTTTTGCGTTGCCGCGTTTTCAATGATTTTTTAAAAATGCAATCGCAAGCGCAAGCGCAAACGCAAAAAAAAAAAATGCAGCAGTGTGGCCTAGCCCTTAAAGAATACCCAAGGTGAGGACCTAAACCTCTAGGCCCTCCCCTCTGGGTACATTACAGAATGTTTGTAATACTAGAAGCACTCTGGCCAGCTCTTCTTCCGCCTTTTGACAGCAGTCCGTGAAGTGGTCAATAGGAAGACGTGCTCTGTGAAGGACACTGCTTCCCATTGGCTCCATCACAGACTGTCAGTGATAGAAAGATAAAGGAGGAGCAGACCAGTTAAGTACCCAGAGGTGAGGGCCTAGTGGTGTACAAGTGTGAATCGGAGGTAAGGTATAATCCACCCCCATAATGGGTCTCAATGGGACCCGACAGTACGATTGTTTCCTTATAATCGGCATGCTACTACGTAGTTATTATAAGTTGGCTCACTTCCCTCACCTGTTTTCTTTCCCCTTCCGTCTATCTTAGTTCCATTGGCTGCCACAAAGTTCAGCGTCTCCTGCGCCACTGTGGATGGCGTGGCTCCTCCTCCTCCTCTTCCTGCACAGTCCTGAACTATTGCGCGAGTCGCTTCCAAATCACTGTAGATCAGCACTGTACAGGACGTAACACGGACAGGAGAAGTGAGGAGGGGGGGATGGATAGGAATAAATGACAGAGGATTATTCCTATATCCCCCATCCCTGCACAGAGGCCAGATTGATTGAGGGGTGGATTATACTAAATAATCCACCCCCTACATAAAATTATTCAGATATTAGATGTCACCTCGGAGTTCCGCACCTCGTGGTTTTATATGGTCATGGAACTCCTTGGTGACTTCTAATATCCTTATAATTTACAGTAGGGGGTGCATTATCTACTATATAATTGTCCTTTAAATGCCCTGCTTACCAACTGACATTGGTTAAAAGCAATAGTTGTGCCCTGTATGTTTTAGCTACAAGCCGCCTTCCTATTGTATCCATCTATAAAGCTAACTATACTGTATACTATAGGCTGATGGTTTTACGATTAGATCTCAGAGTGGCCGAAATGATTAAAAATCCGTGAGGAAGAACTGATCGCAATATCCCACCTTGCGCGCCAATCTTCCATAGATTTCAGCTTGTTTTCTGCCTTCAGATTCAAGTACAGATATCATAGAGTATAGTAGCAATAATGGTATAAAAGATTTAAGTTCACTTTGGTTAACCGAGGATATGGTACAGAAAGAACTAAATAAGGTTAATATTAATAAATCTCCTGGACCGGATAAAATACATCCTTGGGTACTTAGGGAGCTAAGTTCAGTTTTATCTAGGCCATAGTTTCTTATTTTTGCAGACTCCCTTATGTCCGGATGTGTGCCTCTGGATTGGAAAAAGGCTGATGTTATCCCAATATTCAAAAAGGGTAGTCGTTCACAGCCGGGTAATTACAGGCCTGTAAGTTTAACTTCAGTGGTGGGGAAGATCCTGGAAAGTTTAATAAGGGAACATGTTCTAGAGTATGTTTCAAGGACTGACATTATAAGTAGTAACCAGCATGGATTTCGGAGGAATAGATCTTGTCAAACTAACTTGCTTAGCTTTTATGAGGAAGTAAGTAGAAATTTAGACTCTGGCATAGCAGTAGATGTAGTTTACTTGGATTTTGCAAAGGCTTTTGATACAGTCCCCCATAGGCGACTAATGTATAAGCTAAATTATATTGGTCTGGGGAGTCACATTTGTACATGGATAGAAAATTGGTTAATGAATAGGATGCAGAGAGTAGTTGTTAATGGCGCTTCATCATTATGGACTAAAGTGCTAAGTGGGGTGCCACAGGGTTCTGTCTTGGGGCCGCTTCTATTTAATCTATTTATTAATGATTTGGAAGTAGGTATTGTCAGCATTAAAAACTTCAGAGGATGTGCAATCGTTGCAGGGGGATCTAGACAGATTGTCACATTGGGCTGCTAAGTGGCAGATGAGATTCAATATTGATAATGTAAGGTGATGCATTTATCAAATGGCTCTATGTTAAGTGAATTCCTGTTGGAAAGGAGTTTTGGTGGATAACAAACTTAAAGGTAGCAAGCAGTGCCAGGCGGCAACAGCCAGAGCCAGCATGGTATTGTCTTATATAAAGAGAGGTATGGATTCAAGGGAGGAAAAT
This sequence comes from Hymenochirus boettgeri, assembly GCA_019447015.1. NCBI lineage: Eukaryota > Metazoa > Chordata > Amphibia > Anura > Pipidae > Hymenochirus > Hymenochirus boettgeri. Next base: position 117,383,786 of record CM033471.1, on the reverse strand, counting down.
GTTATTCTTCCTCTTTACAAAACATTGGTAAGGCCTCATTTGGAATATGCAGGGCAATTTTGGAATCCTGTGCACAAAAAGGACATCTTTGAAATTGAAAGGGTTCAGAAAATGGCAACTAAATCCATAAGGGGGTTGGGGGAGCTTGAATATGAAGAGAGACTGGAAAAGTTACAATTATGCACGCTGGAGAAAAGGCGCTTGCGTGGGGATATGATTACTGTGTTTAATACATTAACGGGCCATACAATAAACTATCTGGGGCATTCTAAACCAATAGAGCAAGTCAGAGGACACGTGGACATCCCTTAAGAATTGAAGAAAAAAGGTTTAGGCTTCAAGTTCAGAAAGGGATTTTCACTGTGAGAACGGTAAAGCTATGGAACTGTCTTCCAGTGGACGTTGTTATGGCAGGTTCATTCGTCAGTTTAAAAAAAAAACTGGATGAGTTTCTGCAAACAAGGAATGTTACAAGTTACTGGTATTGATACATAAAGTAGAGTTGATCCAGGGAAATTTCTGATTGCCACTTGGAGTAAGGAAGGAATTTTTTTCCCCTTCATAAATTTGGTGGGTTTTTTAGCCTTCCTCAGGATCAACAGTTAAGCAGGTAATGAGGATATTGCTAGATGGGTTGGACTGGATGGACATATGTCTTTATTCAACCTCAAATACTATACTATACTATACAAGACAGTGGTTGTCTTGTTCTGTATAGGCTAATTGGTGTATTGGAGATGTAATAATAGGAGTTGTAGGTGGAATCACCTGTCCAACTTTGAATAGTGAGCAGACAACATGTTTTAAAGGTCTTGGTAATTTTCCTGTATATAGAACCTAATGTAGCAAAGGGGGTGGGGGGGCTCTCTCCCAATGCTCTCCAATGCTGCCTAGAAGGGATTACTGAGCATGCTTGCCCTCACAGACAGTCAGATAGTCTGGCATAGGGCTGTGGGATTGAACAAAACAAGTGCTGGATTGAAGTCATTAGGCAACACAAACATATCGGAGTAAGTGTTGTTTACATGTATTCATTTATAGATTGAAATGAGGCAAAGTCATTTTTTCAATTGTAAAAAATAAGATAACCAGAGAATCCCCTTCTTTTGCACTGAAAAGTGCTAAGACAAATAGTACAATGAAATTCTGAAATAAACATTTGTCCAAGTTTAGACTCACTTAGTAAGTCAGGTGATCTGGATGCACACGCCCCGGACCCATCTCTAAGGACAATATCCTCGAAATACTTCTGAAAATCAAGTGTGGGTATATCACCACCAACTCACCCATATTCCTGGGTGGCCCAGGTGCAGCATGCCCCGGACCCTCGCTTAATCCGCATCCAAGCTTCAAACACAAACAAAGTATCGAGCAGCGCACACCGGTAAATGAAAGGCTGCAGCCTTTGTCGTTTTCAAATTTATTTAAACATTGCTATAAAAGGCATGTACATAGTGAAGAGCGTGGCCTTACGCGTTTCGAGCCATAGACTCTTACTCATAGGCTAAAGTCATTTTTTAGTGTACAATTCCTTTAAAGCTGCGTCCATTTTCCCCACTTACAAATCGGTTTCCTCGTTATTGTTTAAACGTGTTTATTTAAATAGTTTAAGTGTCGCATACATGTCCCATGTATGTACATATTTATTGATGTGTATTGTCTTTCAGTCCTCAGTGGTAACAGTATTCAGAGAAAAATTACTTAGAAACAAAGGAAGTCTCACAGAAAGTAGAATTCTTATAATTTCACAACAGACAAAACCGTTATTGTTTTTCAGGTCTATAAATAATCTCATAAACGTCCCTGTAAAAACTGCAGATGTAAACAAAAGGCCAGTGTTTAAAGGGGACAAGGTTAGTTCATATGAAGTTAATACGGGAACTAAAATAAAACCCCATTTGTCCCTTAGTGAAGGGTGCAAACATCCTTGAGGTTGCCCCCTGAACATGTATATACAATATAACACCAGGATTTTTCTAAGGGAAATAAAGACCAATGTGTATTTTTGGAACAGAGACTGAATGTTGATTTTCAATAGACAGAAATATATTCAATTCGTGTTGGTGTTCTTTGACAGCCTCACACCCAATAAAATTTGACATCTCTATCTCCATAATACTAGGAGACAAATTTTACTTTGGAATGCTTTGGGGCATGAAGTTAAAAAAAAACAAAAACGGTTAAGACTTAAAAGTTCGGCAATGCGCAGCATTGAATACAATTTATAAGGCTCATTCAATAAGAGGTGCAACCAATCAGATGACACCTTACTGGTCTACAACAATTAGAAAACATTTGATAACTTCTGATTGGTTGCTGCAGTTTAACAGCACAGGAATAAATATTAAATAAGCCCCTATGGAATGTTTGTATGCCAATATGTTCCACCTAACATTAAATATGTTGCACCTACAGTATAAATACAACCATTAGTTTGCCCAATGCAAATAATCCCCAAACTTTTGTGGATCCAATGTCCTAATCTGACGGAATAATTCATTGGTAGTTATACTTTGTTAAGGGGATAGAAAACTAGCAGGGAGATTCAATAAAAGTTCTTATCGTTTAAAATGGGGCTACTTTTGCCCCAACCAATCAGATCTTATTTAACATTTGTAAGCTTACATCTGATTGGTTGGGGCAAAATTAGCAGTATTTTAAACAATAAGAACTTTTATTGAATTTGGACTTTATGTAAGTGTCCTTCCCTAGCAATAGGAAAACAAGTCTTGGTTCCTTGAGGGGAAATCTATTTTCTTGTTGCAATGACACTGTTCACTGTTCTCTGAGTTCACTGTTAGAAACTTTACACAAAGACCTTAACAAGTCTGTGGTCTTTTAAGTTGAAGAAAACATTTGTTTGTAGCAGATGAAAAGCTGCTTAAAATATGTGCCAAAACTTTCCAACAAACTGCAACCTTTTAACTAGTGAAATAAATAATTGGGAGAATAAATTAAACAGTTGGTGCCCTCCCAATGGCACAAGAGAAGAGAATCACTCATGATAATGCAAAAACGGGTCAAATCAGGACAGTTTTTTTTCTCTTTTTTAGCTAAACCTGCCCTTGGCTTCACCCTGAAAAAAGTAGGTAGGTACAGATGCACGCTCAAGGCTTCAAGCCCAAGTACAAGACAAATGGGTATCTCAATTTTCAATCCTACCTTCCTGCCCCAGACACTTTTTATTTTAAAAAAATGAACGATTGTCAGCTGGTGTTGAACCACACGTCATTTATTCATCTGCTACTTGGACAGGTGCAATCATATGAGTGTATGTACCTTTACCGTCCATTATAAGTGAACAATAATCCGTTACACATCATTATAAACATGCACACCATTATGGTACATGGAATAGTTACAAAACTTTACCCATCACTTTAGTCCAGTAATGACAAATATCACAAAAACGGTAATTCTAAGACCTTGATAAAGTTTTACAATGTTTATTTTGGAGAATACTGAAGGATATGACTGCTTTGTGTAAATATGTAAGCAGGCTACACAATAAAGTCTATTCACTGGCAGATCTTACTGTTGTGATAGAGGACAAAAGGGCATCTTTTGAAAATAGGAATAATAAAAAACGATGTTATGTTTATGTTACAGAATGTATGTTGAAGCCGTAGAATTTTCTCAAGGGGAAGAAACAACAATGGCAGCATTTGCCAGTACAATCATTTGTTTCAAGGAAATGCTTGACACCTTTCAAACAGCTGAAAATATTGGTATGAAAGGAAACCTGACACACTTCTGTTTGGAAAAACAGAAAAACCTTTGCTGGCTATATACTGAGGTGTACTTGGCAGATACCGACAAAATATTGGTTGCAACGACTTGGAAAACCGTTCAATATATGCATGACCGAAAAAATATGACTGTGTGTACCTAGCCAACAGGCTGACTGCTGGACATTAGGGATGGCCGGTTCATGGATCCGAACCCGGATCCGCCGCGGATTTATCCCATTCGCGAACGGCGGATTTCGAAAATTTTCGAAAATACGAGAAAAACACGTAATTTTGAAAATTTTCGAAAATGCAAGGATTTCTCTTATTTTCATAAATACGTATTTTCGAAAATTTTCGAAATTACGAGGATTACTCGTATTTTCAAAAAATCCATATTTTCGAAAATACTAGTTTTCTCGTATTTTCGAAAATTTTCTAGTATCTAGTAATTTCAAGGGAATTTTTCATTTTAATGGGTCCGCTCGCGGATTTTCGAATTTTCGAATTTTCCTGAAAATTCGCGGATCCTCGAGCGGACCGGATTTTGCGAAGTTCGGACATCTCTACTGGACATCAGTGGCGTAACTAGGAATTGCTGGGCCCTAGAGCAAAACAATGATGGGGCCCCCCTCGCTGCTTCATATAAAGTGGTTTTCTGGGGGAGGCGATAACTGTCACAGAGAAATGCCCTGGTTATGCCGGAAGGTTACAGGGAACAGAACAAAAAGTTCCATTTCATTTCCTGGCCCAAACATAGACTAAGCAGTATTACAGTGGGATTTATTGTCTGACTTTATATATTAACCTGGCTTGGCATTACTAATGTGGTCTTATCGGTTTTTAGGCTCAGCAACAACAAATGGAGATTGTTTGTTATTATTGGTTATTACAGCTTTATATAAATACATTTGTGTGATGTTAAATAAAATACTTCCCCTTCCTACCTTTCTGACAGTGCCACCCTAGGCCTTAACCTATAAGGTATTGCTTGCATGAGGCAGGATCTGATGACATGGTACATACAGTTTAATTCAGGTAAAGAAAATGTTTGCAACAGGGACCACAAAAGCAAGACTTTCCAGTTATTTTATATTATGTTACTGAAGGACACTGCTTAATAGATTCCCAGTATTTTTCCAATTGCTTTTCATTCCCTATACAATTATTATATCAACACGGAATGTAAACCTAATAATGACCCATTAAATGTCACGAATAGAATTCACATCCATTACACAGCAGTTTCCTTTGTCTACACTTGGAATAAGAAAGACGTGTGGTTTATTACAATAATCATTATGGACGTCTGGCGTGTTTATTTCCATCTGGATAGGATTTGGAATGTGCATTGGATTTTTATTTAGCAGGAAGACAATCGGAACACATAGAGATAATAAAGTCACCTTGGAGCCTTTTTTCCTTATAATTTATGATGGAGGGTTCATGATAATAATATAAATAATGGCAAATATCGTAGCACATTTGTAAGGGATGCAGAGCTCCAGGATGAAGATTTTAGAGCCATTTATCATTTTAGGCACAAATTCATATTTTATTTTCTTAGGAACAATAGCACTTGTTATCCATGGAGTGTGCAGTCTTTATACCTATATGGAACCAAGGAGGGTCTCAATGCATGACATATTATTGCAGTCTGTCAGTGGTAAAAGATACCCCACCTGCACTGTATTCTCCTAGCGGTATGCACTGAACATGGATTTGAAATCTGATGCCCAAATTCTGTCTGTAAATAAAAATACACCATTTTACCATTATCTATAAAATAAGAGCCCAATAATTCTGGAACATGTTATAACTATAAATTATAATTTCATCTGGACACCATTTTCTCTGATTTAGTTATAACATATAGTTATAATATGATCCAGATATATTGGGCTCTTATATTACAGATACCACTTAATTTTAACTGATGGATACCAAGGTACTAAAAGTAGAACAAAAGAATCTTTAAAAGTACATCTTAACTTTTCCTCCACCCTCTGGTAAACATAACTATCATATAAAAAAATAAATATATATATCTTTAACCAAAATAAAATATCAAATGTTGCATTACTGCCCCTCCGCCATCTTCTAGACCATCATTCCCCACTTTCTCTGTGACTTGCATGCAGGTGAAATCACTGAGTAGATGAGGAAGCAGTGGATGAAGTTCCACCAGGGGGAGGTAAAGAGCAGCAAATTGAATAATTGCCAGCTAAGTTCTGACATTTTTTTCAGTTTTAACTATTGCATTTAAGGAGTTGGGGGTGGGGTAGCAGACAGTATTTTCTGCTTCTCTATTTTCAGCTGGAAATCTGATCATTTTGTGCCACCGCATGAAGCGTAAATACAGTATCAAAATACACTGACTGAACAGGGATACTAATCTGGGCAGATTGTGGTGCTTCAAAGACTGAGGTTTGTGCAATCACATTGTGACAGCATTTTGCATAGGGAAATGTGTGATGTGCTGCCTTTACTAACACATTCCTCTGCTATGACCATACATGGATCTATTTTATTCAAATGATTTTATTTAAGAAAACAACCATCTAATGATTAAAAATTGATATGTGTGTAAATCCTGTACTGATTATCAAACAAAATGCAGGTTGAAGGTAACAAGTGCATGTGTGTTTGTTAATTTATCAAATAACAATCAATTCAGATATTTGTACAACCGACAGCAATCTTCCCACCAGACCAATCAAGGTCCAGTCAACCTTTACACTTCATATCAATCCCTTTTGGTTAATCTAAAGCAAAATAAAAAAAATTACCTATGGGATTAATTCATTCAAAGAATCAAATGGACTGATTGATTGAAGACAAAACTCCACCCATAATGTATCCACCTTTATACATATAGTAAAGTTAATGATTAGTGATCAATAATCCGCCTACTAAAAATAGGTTGTTTAATAATTAGTACATATGAGATAAGATAACAGTCTGGGTAAAAAGAAAAGCATAATTACAATCAATTAACAGATAAAGATATTGTCACTCACTCACTACACACGTCAAGATCCATTAACCTCCAGAAGATTCTGGATTTAAGTCAATAAACAGTGCACTTTAAAAAAAGAAAACTTCCAAGCTATGTTTTAACACATTCTAGCGCTTTACTATTGTATGACTGTTTATAATATTTCATTGTTGATGTAAGTGTAAATTAGGACACAAACATTTTCACCTTTCCTGTGGCAACAGTAAAATCACTCATAGCTGGAGTCTTAAGCTTTGTACATACGTTGGATAATTGTCGTACGATGCAGCCGGCGAACGAGCAATTGCACGATATTCGTACGAAAATATAGCATCAAAGATTGTCAAAGACCAACGACCGTCGACTATTGTCGGCTTTTTCCGACAATCAGACTGGCAGATTTGTTCTGCCGATTATCGTATATTTGTACATGGTTGGCAGATTATAGTTAACGTTCTACGAAAAATATATAAAAGGCGCATGCTCTGCTTTTTCGTAATTGTGCGAAGATACGAACGTTACTTTACATACGAACATCTACATCTAACGACTATCATGGTGACTTTTGTCGCTGTGTGTACAGATGTCATTTCAATTATAAGGATTAACGATAATATCCTTAAACGTTCGTCAGCTGCATCATACTAAAATTATCTTAAGTGTGTACGAGGCTTTAGAATAGCTGGGATACTTTAGAAGATTCTATTTACATGTAAACCTCATGTTATGGTTTTGTACAAATACCTCTGTGCCTTAACAATTCCAGGCATGTGATGTAGACAGAGAATGAATGAGCTGTAAACAGCATGTCAAAGCAAATGTGTGTGGTAGACTCACAAAATCTATATTAAATATTGTCTGGAAAGATTTAATTATTACTATGCAGTGTGACTTTTCTGGGACTTACTGACAACTTCCCAATGCACTAATCTACTAATTTTAAATGACTGTTGTATTGACCATATGATGTCATATATGACTTGTTTCTTGGACACTTTGGAGTGTCGCTATTGGTTTGCTGATGCAGCGAAGAGGTGGAACCATGGGTAAGATACATGGAATTCTGAGATACTGGAAGATATACATTTTGGAATATTGGAATATTAACAGTACATCACCTATATCTAAAAGGGATTTCTAAACATACACTAATTAACCATTCAGTGTAATTGACCATAACAAAAGATGGTTTTCTAGCATGTTCCTCCTATTTACAGGTCACAGGTTGGGAGTTGTAGTTTTCAAACAGATCTTTGAATGTTAAGGAGAACAATCCAGATACAGTTCCAGCCCAGAGGATGGAGGAAGATTTTTTAATGGAAGCTGCTTCCTATCACACACCTTATATGCAGGGTATCTAGATGACTTGTTATTGGAGACCTGCCCAGTTTAGCAACCTCTTTCCTTATACTAGTCCCTCTACTGTCTGGGATTCCATGACTGACACTACACACAGATCCAACCCTCTGCACAGAGGTCACAGATCTGTTCTTTTAATTGCTGCTGGTAATTAATCCAGCCCAGCTGACATCCCCTATTTTATTTAATAAAGATGGAAAGAGAGCAGCAGCCCAGCCAGAATGGGAATATTCCATTTAGCCTTGGCAGGGGGAGGGAGGAGGGAGCAAGGGGAGGAGGGAGACATGACAGGCACAGAGGGAGACAAAGAGAAATGGGGAGAGAGGGAAAGGAATTGGGATTTTTAAGGAATAAAAATTATAAAACCAAAGGGGGAGAATTATGGGTAACAACCATAGAAAATAATTAAAGGGTAACTAATACATTACTAATACATTACCTTGATTAGTTTGAAAATCTTCCCCAGGTGCAATTATCCTTGATTATTATCAAATTCCTTTTATTATGGGGGGGGGGGTATGGAATAATGTAAATTGTCCAATCAGAGACCTGTCGTTCATGTGGTTGATTATTACCACACACACAATAAATAGAGATCAATCAGATCGATCAGATAAAAGTGTGGTCAGAATTCGATCAAATCGAACGTTCAGTAGACACACATTAAACGACTTGTCACGTGACAGAGTCTGGAGACCTGTAATAGAAAGAAGAAATAATTGCCCATATATGGCCAATCCCTGTATAGGGATTGCATTATATTATATGGCCAATCCCTGTTTAGAGATTGTATTATATTATATGGCCAATCCCTGTATAGAGATTGTATTATATTATATTGCTAATCCCCGTATAGAGATTGTATTATATGGCCAATCCCTGTATAGAGATTGTATTATATTGTATGGCATAAATATTAATGATGTGTTAATTTTTAAAGGGCATGTCCACCCCTCTTTCAAAAATTCAGTATGTATTAGGACACCCCAAAAAAGTTGGGTTTCGTTTTAACAAAGATTCTCCCAGGCTGTGTAAATCTGCTTACAAACCCACGATCCAGCGCCATGGCCCCCAGGTACTTCTGAGTAAGGGCATTCAGTCATGGCCGTGACAGTAACGTCACGGCTAATGGCTGACTGCCATTCCTGAATGATGCTCTGCTGCTACTGCTCGGACTGCATGGAATTACCGGCACTGGATCGTTGGTTTGTAAGCAGCAAGCTCCCAGGCTTTTACTCAGCCTAGGAGCATGTTTGTTAAATGTAAGTAGGGTGTCGGGTGTCCTACTACATACTGATTTTTTGAAAGAGGGGTGGACATGTCCTTTAAGTAACATGTCAAACTGGCACAAAGAATAAAAATCTTCAGTTAACAAAAATCACAGTTGTCTTACAGTAATGGGACCTTTACTGTCTGTTCTCACTGGGACCTTTAGAGGCTAGGCCACCTGCTGCGTTTTTTTTTGCGTTTGCGCTTGCGTTTGCGTTTGCGATTGCGCTTGCGATTTTTCAATTATTGAAAACGCGGCAACGCAAAAAAAACGCGCGTTTTTCGATGCGTTTGCGTTTGCGTTTTGCGTTCTGCTATTTTTAATCGCAATCGATGATGCGTATTCCTATACTTATTGAAGAAATCGCAAGCGCAAACGCAAAAAAAATCGCACTGAAATCGCATGCGATTGCGATTGCGTTTGCGTTTGCGTTTCAGTGTGGCCTAGCCTCTTAACTGTTTGTACTCACTGTATGGGAACTTTACTGTCTGTAAAGGCGGCAATTGATTTTGGCTCAGGTGGCAAAAACCCTAGAGGCACCCCTGCATGCCATATTACAGTATTATTAAACTAAATACATTTATATTACAAGTTAAAGAGATTTAGAAATCAGTTTTACTCTAATGCTTGCATTATTTGTTCCACATTTCATAATGACATTTGACTTGGGGCATTCTCCAGGGGATAATGGCCATTATATAAGGGATAATGCCGCCCCTTGCAGGTTAATATAAGGATATTACGCCACCGAGGAGTTCCCGACCATATAGAAGCACGAGGTCGTAGGCCGACAGCTTTATATACAGGACAGGGAACTCCGAGGTGGTTGTATGTCCTTTATTATAATGTGAAGGGGTGCATTATTTCTTATAATACATAAGTATTCGGTTCCTCACTCATTCACATTTTAAATATTCTAGTGTCCCTATTTCCACCTTAAATCCCCAAGCTAACTTCTGTAACTTAAACCCAGTAGAAAGGAACACCCAGCCCAGCATCTATGCGGTTAAACAAATCCTTGTGGAGGAGGAGAGAGGACATTGGTTGTGACAGGAAGCAGCTCCAGCAGGTTTCACTGCAAAAAATGCTGAGTCATTGTTCAGGCATGACACATGGAATGGTTGTGGAGTAGTGGATATAAGAACATGAGTCACTCGGGATCATAGCTGAGGCATGATCTTATAAAGGATATATACAAATGCAAGCTATTGGAAATTACTAAAATATCACACTATGTAGTATATAAAGATTATTCAGTGTCTCTTATACACCACTCGCATATCTATCTAAAGCTTGTTACTGTTGTAGCTCACTCGTGTTCCCACAGCTATGTGCATTTTAAATATGTATGTTTATACAATACAGATTCTACTACCTGTCATTACTGTTTAAAAAAAATAAGGGTTGATAAAATAGGGATAATAATGCGACGTCTATGGGACTCGCACAGTTGTTGATCGATTCGAACCAGCTGCACATTGGGCATCCATGATTTTGGTGGTTCAAGAATAAAGTGGGGAATCAGAGACACTAATGGGGCTATGTAAGCTATGTTATCACTCTCTGTTTCCTCCACTAGGCAATGCACTGAGCCGATAACAGCTCTTAATGCATAGTGAACGGGGTTTTCCCATTCCTAAACTTTAATGCCAGCCATCCATTATAGGCTCGGTACATAGCTTGCGGCTGTTGCGCCACACAGTTTTTACGTATCACCACAACCGCTGTCAGTTATGTCTTAGGGGCACATTTATAAAGGTTCGTTAACGTTTTGCGGCCGTTATTCCTGCCATTTTCACAAAAATTGAGTTTTCCGCGATTTATAAATGGGCGGGAAACGGCCGTGAAAAGTTAACGAAGTAATGTTATCTTTTCGAGGCTATCTGAACAGTTACCAACGCTTCTATTTATAAAGCAGCGGTAACTGTTATGCACCGCTAATCTCGGCCGTATTACTTCGCCACCTTGAAGGTGGTGAAAACGGCCGAAATTCCCCCATGGATCGTGGCGGGTGGTCGCACCCACTGGGAGGCACGCCCACCTCGCCGCGGGTGGTCGAGGGCGGGGTGGGCGTATGCCACGCCCCTTTATCGGAGGTGCCTGGAAAGGATTTTAAGTCCCTTTGTGGCGATATTGTAGTGCAGTATCGGCGCAAAGGGCCTTAAAATTACTGCTGGACATCGCAGCCACGATACATATCACGGTGATGGTGCTCGCCATTATAAATACGGCAATAGCACTATTTTCGCGGCCGCGATGTGCGGCGGTAATTTTTGGCCGCTATTTTCGCACCTTTATAAATATGCCCCTTAAAGTCACGTTAACCCTTGGTTCATGGGTTAACATTACTTTAAGATGGAAAAAGCCGATAACGGCTCTCCGTATACAACCCTGTTTGTGACGGAGTCACTTGGGCAGTCTACTTTTCTGCAGAACTAATTGACTTCTGGGTAGTGCTGCATTATTCGTTCTACACTGTTTCTCGGTCATTGTTGTCTATGGAAATGAGCCCTGAAGATGCAACTTGTTTCAGTATTTACAAATCAACTTATGTCTATAAAAATTATACAGCTTCTGTAGCAGATACACACTTTGTATTAGAGGAATGAGAAATCTATTAAATACAAATAAAGCTCAGAATTAATTACTTTACTAGGGAAGAACACAAATAACACACAGAAAAACAAATTTTTTCAGAATTATCTGTTTCCTCTGGCTCTATAAACACAGCCATGTGACTAGTTCTACAATGAGAAGAAAAATGCTAAAATAGTGATTCTGTTTCTTTATCCCCTCTAACCTTTAAAGTAGAAATGGCCGAAAGTGCTAGGCTTCATTTCATTTTCGGGTTTTTGGATCTCGGGAAAATCCCAAAGATCTGAAAACAGAAATTACAATTGGGAATTCGGAGCGCGTATTTGATTTTTATCGAAAAAATTGCAAAAATAGCCTTGAACGTTCGATAAACATCAAAAACGTGTTTTGAAGTGCCGAAATCCAAACGATCGGATGGAACATTTGGATTTCGGAATGGTTCCGTGTCCGGGTTGGACCCGGATCCCATCTCTAATCAAAAGGGTCATTTTGTAAATTTGTGAAATTACCTATGCCCTAAGTTTGGTGTTCTGGTGTTCCAAGTGCTTTTCTGTACATGTTGAACAAAGTTCAATACAATCCTATAATTAATCAATGCTTTGGGGTTATCTGTAAAATAACAGATGCATTTTCAGTCCAAAACTTTTAAGCACTGGGGCAAATTTTATGATTTTACAAGTTCTAAGAAGTGATGTACTGAGGTACTAAAATGTAAAATAAAGTCTTTATATGGAATATTCCAGATTATAATGAATTTTCGAAAATAATAATACCTCCTGCGCTGAAATAACATATGACACAGTAACCTAAATGTAATTAGATTAGAAATCCCCTCTTAGTATAGTATTTGAGGTTGAATAAACACATAAGTCCATCCAGTCCAATCCATCTAGGAATATCCTCATTTCTTAGTACTTTGGGATCCTGCTATTTGATTTCCGGGTAGGAATACCCCTTTATTAGTTAAAATAAAGAGCAGCACACTTTATTGAATTCAGAAAATAGTGAAACTAGGCTTGATTTCAAGTAATAAAATAAATACTCGTTTTATCCTATTCCTCCTATGGCTAAAAGATAACAAGTGCTTGGGAAAAATACAGCTAAACATGTTTGGTGTAATCGTTACAGTAAGATACCATGTAAAACTGTGTGACTGATGGTCAGTCCTTTTTTCCTGAGCCACAGATGCAAGGTATATATTTATTTTAAAAATAACAACAAACAACCCATTTAAAAGTAACACTATATGACCAACCGTATGTGCTTTAGGTATAGAGAATGGTAGTAGGTAGGAGGTACTGTCTCTACTCCCCTTGGAAATGTAGTGTTTTAGTAAGGTGTAAAGGTGTTTGGCTTATATAGGTTGCACAGTAAATTTGACTTACGATTAGATATAATGTGTATTTAAAAAAAAATGTGTTCTCTTTTTTAAAGGAGAATAAAAGTCAAAACTCAATCCCCCTGAGATTGTAACCATTAACCTTTTCTGAAGTTTCCAAGGTAGCGATCCGAGGTGACTACAACTTGCTGCCCTTATCATCCTCGTGCTCTTTACTACAAAAAAAATTACAAAGTTCGTGTTGCTCTACTCCAACAGGTAATAGAAAAAATGATTAGCTGGAGGCCAACTATATTACACGGCAAGGCGCCATTGTAAAATGTTTCATGTGCATTACATCTGTTTGCAATCGATCTGTGCAATAGTGCACAATCAGTGTGTGTTGTCAATCACAAAAAAATGGTGATTGGCACATCGGTGCCACCTACTTTTGTACATGCACGGTGCTGGATTCCACACGTTAACGATTGGCATCGTGAATGGACGCGAGAAAGTGGCAGGGTGTGGCCGCTAGCCCTAAACCGGGGTTAAACCCTTCAAAGAAGATAGAATACACCATCAGGGAGAGTCAAGAAAAGTTTATCGACGGTAAAAGGGCAAGGGTTGCCCCAACCAAGCAGAGCGGTAGGAAAGTGAAAGGCAACAGCGTGAGTTGGGGGGGGCACAGGACACCAGGTAAACGAGTAAGAACGGGGAGGGAAGAACCGCGAAGGTGGTTACACGGCTACCACCCCTCACCACACCCCACCCAACTTCCCCCTACAAAGTACTGAAGGCACGAGGCTGAGGTCAATGTAAAGCCAGAAACCGAAAATAAACAGGACGAATGAGGCTAAAGGGTGGTAGACCAAACAGGACAGTTCACTCCTGGGAAACTTTGTCAAGCTCTTTAGTTCGAGCATATATGAGTTAACTGGTTGCCAGCTAGTATTCTCAGATAGGCCGCTAGCGGAAAAGGAGACCTTAAAGATCTAAATCAGTCAAAGTTTTCCAATTGTTAGAATTGGGACGCAAAGACGAAATGGACATCTATAACCGCTTTTACAAATAGCAAATCAACTATCATTCGGACCGAGCCTAGAGACATAACAGGGACCACGAGGATAACAGCGGAACAGCCGAAAAAGGCCTGGGGGGAAACAAAGAGAGGGGGGCAGGGGAGATTTCATATAGTCTAGTAAATAATGTAAACCAAAAAACAAAAAATTGCCAAAATTAAAATAATTTTCGGAATACCAAATGTAACACTACTTGATATTTATAAGCCCTCAAATGTTCCATAACACTATATTACCATATATTAACAGTTTAAATTATTTATTTGTGTTTTTCCGTTGCAGTTCCACCCTTTACAGTTTCTCTTTTTAATTTTGTAATTTTAAAGTACATCAGGTGGATGTACTTTGTGATGTATCTGCAATCTGGCCAAAGCATGATTCATTTTGTCTATAATCACAGTGTTACATCAATATTCGCACTTTGTGCATTCATAATATCATTACGTACGTACCCTTAGGACAAGAGCCTCTACATGATCAGTATTTCTTAGTGGAAACAGATGTTGAATGCTGGTAGGAGGTGTTACTTATTGCCAATTAAAGAGAAAGTATCAAAACTGTTTTGCCACCTGGTTTCATTCCTTGCTTCCTAGTATTTGTTTTGTTACAACTTTAGTGAGGTCTGGTGAACAATTTCTAGGCCCTACCAGAGACATTCCAGCATATATATTATCAGTTGAAATCACTTCTCGTTATGATTCTCTTTAATATTAGTACCAACTTTCTGTCGTCAAATGTATTATCAATCCCTAGACAAAAAGCTGGTGTACTAATGAATTTACATAACCCTGGCAGCATTTGTTACAATGTTAACCATTTTTGGAAATATAAGTGATACTACAAAACAACATTCTTCATAAGCATATTAGTCAGGTTAAACTATGTTCATCAGAGAGTTTGCGAGGGCCCTTTAACAGTCACAATAATAACTGAAATCACACAGATTGCCTTGACATTTTTTTTTTATATGCATCCTTGTTGTTTGGGCTATTGTACACATCAAAGTGGATTGGTGCAGGTTGAGATAGCAAGTAAAAAGGAAGTATCATGTCTGACCCTCCAGAAAAAAACATAATACAATTTGATTTTAAAGTGGAACTAAAGTAGGAATACCTGCCTCTCCTTTTTTGATGTACCCAGGGTAAGGGCCTAACATTTTAGATCCCAGCCTGAAAGTACATATGAATGGGCAAGAATTCAACTGCTTCCAGTCTAACCTGACTTTGGCTAGTTATGAAGCCAGTGAAAGCAAAGAAGTTGTCAAAAATCTCAAAGCAATAGTAGGTTAACTTTTTTAAAAGAGAGGCAGCCAATCACGGACGCAGCTGCCGGTAATGTAGAACGGCGAAGGAAGTAAAGACTTGGGGACTTTTTGTTATCAGTATAAAAGTAATGCAGTTAGGGCTGGGGGACCAATAACATAATATGGCAAAGGGGTTTGGAGCTGGGGGAGGGAGCCCAATCGGAAGGGAGAGAGGGGAGGGGGGGAGGGTCTTCTGTGCATTCAAAATTCTCCCGGAGGGGGACTGGGATGTAAGGTAAGGATTTTTATACACACAGAGTGGGGCCAGTAGTGGGGGGGATTATAGTTTTGGGGGTGGACATGCCCATTAAGCCTCCAAGACTGATGGCAAGAAAGGGCAGCATAAGATCAAAAAAATATTGGGGGGTAAATTAATTTATTTGATTTGGACCTTCCAAACATAATAATCTGAGTACATTTGGCCAAAAAAGTTAAAGTTTCTAGTGGTGTAAATCACAGTCTCTCTTCTCAACAACAAAAGGCTGAGGCCACACTAGGATGGATGGAGGGCAACGCGTGTTGAAAAGCACGTGCGTACTGGCCATCCCACCTTGACATGTACGCTCTGCGTTTCTCACGCACAAATAATCGAGAAGTGCATGGGAAATGCCTAGTCTTATCTAGCCCGAAGGGATGCAAACTTACACAAACAGGGCAATTTTAATTTCTCCTTTATTCATGAGGTAACAATTGTGCTGTTTATATGATGCAAAACACTGTCATTGACAATAAAAATGAAAGATGTCTGATCACTCATGTTTTCATAAAAATGATACCACATTACAAATTCTGCAAAATGCTACCACGAATCTTGATCACAACTGTATAATGGTCTTTTACAACGTGTTAGATTTATAGCTTTAAAATAGTTATGGATTATTGTTCTGTTTCAGAGAAGCAGGAATCCACTACATGCAATTTAGGCTAGCTTCAGACCAACGCTTTGTAGGCATTTTGGCAGCATTTTACTATGTTTTGAAGCTAGGTAAATGTTGCAGAACCTAGCCGTAGTTATTTGGTCTCACGTCATTGTGCTTTCTTAATGAATTAAATAACAGTGTTAAAGGATAATATAACTGGATCACTATACTCTAAAAATGCACTTTTAAAAATGGAAAGTAACCGGGGAGGGAGGTAAGATTGATTTATCTATATCCCAGAATGTTTGTTGAGGAGACTACACGCATGTACAATTTTCATTTGCCAGGTTAGTCCTGGCGCTGGGCTGTGTGCTCCTCACAGAACAATATAGGAGGTAGGCCATAATCATACCGATCCTATATCCTATCTGTCCCAAGTACTTTTAATTTAACTGGTTTTTTTTTGTTTATGTCTACATATACACACTTTAGTTGTTTTGTGATGGAAAAGAGAAATCCCAAAACGGATATTTAGAACGGCCACAAGTGTCATGGATTGTTAGGTTGATGAACTGAGATCTTAGAAATCTGGCAAAGCGTTTGGGAGTTTGCTTTGAATATAAAAAAAATTGGTTGCATGTGCTTTAAAAAAATGCTCTTTGGATGTTTTCTTTTTTTTTTTTTTTTTTTAGTCCCTGATTTTAAAATACCAAAAACTGAGAAATAATCTCAGGAAAGGCAGTCTATCCAAGTTGTAGATACTCTATGGGGTTTGAAAACTTTTTTAGCAGATATAATCAGACATTATCCAGCTGAAGCACATTAACTCCGATAGGCTTCCTTAAGTGAAATCTCCCGGAAATCTACTGCTAAGGCAACATTTTTAAGAACGAAGTCACTTTGTTGCAAAGTCAATTAATATCAGTATAGTTTCCCTTATATTAACGCCTAATGGAACCGGTAATGTAATGTTTACAGTTTACACAGGGCCGATGTGCTCTCATGCTCTAAAAGAAGGGAGGAAATCGATAATGATTAAATAAAACAGTAGGGCTAAGCTACACCACAGAGTTTTAACACGTGTTCCAATGCACATTGGAAGTGCACACCAGTGTTGGCCAATAATCTGGCCAACTAGGTGTGCTGTTGCCATTGCATTGCGATCCACTTATTGGAGTGCCACGCGGTCAAATTTTGGTGCAATTCACGTGCACTCTGATTCCCACGATGATAGTGGCATCACAGCACAAGCGGACATCAATGCGCACAAATCATGCAATTAGCGTTCCTCTAACCCTATTATATAAAATATTTTAAGATTTGTGCACATGAACATTAGGTTGGGATCAAAGCACATAATGTGAGGGTTTGAAATGTTCTCAAGCAGGATAATTTATTTTATGTTATTTAATTAGAATACCCAGCTTGGAAAAATAAAGATTGTTTTAGAAACATGTTATATGTTGTGCTAAGGGATTCGCGTAATTTTGAGCAAATAAAACATTTCTAGGAAAAGCATTGCTTTTTGCTCGATGTAAATACTGTGTGCACATGAAAAATGAAATCTCCCTTTTAATCTAAGGACACATGGGTCATTATTTTGGTCAGTCAGGGTGAATATTGGCGATCCTTTTCAACCTATTTTTTGGAAACAAGTTGAAAAAAGATTCCAACTGACAGCCTTGCGATCAGCCTGCCTGTCGACAGAGAGATGTATATAAGACAGGCTGCATCAACTTAATGATCTGTAGTCTATCACGTATAGGACATATCAATTAATTAAAATCTAGATCACAAGGACTAACTTTAGGGGTGCCAATGTTTTCTGTCTGATATCAATTGTTTTTATGATAAAGTGTTTTGTATAAATGTTGCACGTACACTGCATGCGCAATTTTACCCAGTAGCGCAGGGTTACCACTGCATAAAATGACACACCAACGCATATAAAATAAGGGGTAAAACCATGGGACAATTATGTGCATGTTTCTCATGTGTTGTGTGTTGGCTACATGTAAACTTAACCCAAACAAAACATTAAGCATGTCCACTTAACTGTTAAGTAGAACGTGTGTGGATGTTAAATATATTTTAAAAACTGCAAAAAAGCCTAGGACAGTAAAGTGCTGTTGTAAGAAGCCATAAATAGTTAATTACTGCTGAGGATCTCTATAATTATATCAATATATATCGGCACTGGCATAAGGTTTAATTATTGCCACACATGGTTAAAGAAATGAGGGATTGCTCTGAGCGAACCCTGCCCCTGCAAAAATATCAAGTATGTTCCATACCAAATAAATACAGTTATATGGGAAGGAACAATGTCACATTGCAGAGCCATCACTTATTTTTCATGCAACAGATATCAGAGTTAGTAAAACCCTGCAATAAAACAAAATAAAAAAAGCTAGGTACACACCATACAATAATTTGGCTCAACCGACCGAAACAATGAAATGTCGGTTTATTGTATGGCCGCTGCCGAATTATTGTATGGCGGCTTGACACGATCGCCGACTGTTTCCTTCGTCCGCATCGGTAGGATAACGATAGGTCAGGTCGTGCGGCCCTCTATGGACCGCACGATTGTCGCAGTAACTGTGGATGTGGCTGCTTTTTTGCCGCGACAACAGTCCCTCCTCCTGGCCGTCCGGTGACGAAAGCCTTGAACGGAGGTCAGGAGGAAAAATGTAAACGGTGTACCTAGCTTAAGATCACAATCTTAATATAAGGTGATGGACACTGATGCAGTGGCAATTGGTTTATATTAAATACAACAAATGGCCTCAGTACATCAGTTCTTAAGCTCAGTGAACATACTTAATCACACTAGGCTGTCATGACAGTTTTCCAAACTAGTTCCATTTAATCTAGAAAGGTATAAGTATAACTTTGAATTTGAAAAGGCTGCAGTCGGAAGGAAATGTGTATGTCTATGCTGCGGTTTTAATTTCAATAATTTTGTTATGTATGAAGGAGGACATTTAAACTTCATAATTATTCTGATAAATACATATCTTTTTTATTATTGTTGTATAGTTGTCATGGAAACAGAAAGGTGGGTGAATCAGTAGGTGTGTGTACCGTGTCTGAGTGGTGTTAGGGTGTATGTTTTTTGTTTACTACTAAAACTAACTTTTCTGATGGTTAAGCCATGGTTGCCATGAAAACGAAAGGAAGAGTGGGTGCTGGGTGCATCTGTAGGTGTGTGTGTCTGTCTCTGTGTGGGGTTAGGGGGTATGTATTTGCATTTTAAACAATAAAACTAACCTTTTGATAATGTAGGTATGGTTTGCCATGGAAAAGAAGGTAGATGGGTTGGGAGGGTTTATAAGAAGCGTGGGTACCTGTATCTGGTTGTGTTTAGGCGAATGTTTTTGCATTTTAGAACCACAAAGTTAAAATTTGTTGATATTTAGTTATGGTTACCATTAAACTGAAAGGAAGGTTGAGTTGTAAGGGTGTAAAGAAGGTGCATGTACCTGGGATATTTGGTGATTAGGGGGTTATGTTTTGCATTTCAGACCATAAACTAACTTTATGATGCTTTACATACGGCCGTACGGTTGCCATAGAAAGGAAGGCTATTCAGTTAGATCATCTGAAGACGTTTTGCTAGTCATCGACTGGCTGTCTTAATTCAATTAATTGTAGTTTTCCAAGGCATCTCTTTTTGGTCACGAAACACACCCACAAGATACAGGTACACACACCAACGCTACACCACCGTTGAAATTTCAAAGCAGAACTATCAAATTGTTAATGTCCAAAGCAAATTCGACATTTTACGATTTTAACGAAATTCTGCATGGTACTGGATCTGCACCAGTGGGATGAACCCCAGCAGATTTGTATATCCTTACTCTTTATACTTATCTATGTGATTTTTTTCTATTACTATAAGTTTAGCTATAAATGTTAATTTCCCACCCCCCCAAACCCCACTTCCACATTAAAGGAGAACTATAGTGCGTTAGAACTTTTTCAAAAACAGTTTAAATGAAAGTACCTGGGCAGGTGGTTGGATTGGTAATTCCTACCTCCAATATCATTTCTTAAGGAATGGCAGCACGAAGAAAACTGCTTCTGCTAGGAAATACAGTACTACCTTAATACAGGAAGGCCAGGACCATAACCTGGCAGAAGAAAACTGTACATGCTGTGATCCTCAACGAAACAGGTGTCTCATGTACATTTCATTTCTAAAAAATACATTTTTATGGTTTATAGTTGTTTTATACAATATTTTCCTAATATGCCCTGATAGTTCCTTACTATCCTGGTCCCTCACTGATCCTCCTCTGTCTGCGGCTGACGGCCGCCCCACTTCCTGGTGGTGGCTGTCAGTAAAGGTGGAACGTGACGTCACACCCAATCACCATCCACGACAGAAGCAGAGCGGCTGTGAGTCCGAAACGAGCTTGAAACAGGAGCTGGATGGTGCCTACTTGGTGAGGACCCGGGTCAGATAGACATTAGGGGCATCTTTGGAACATTCAGTCATGCGAAAGCTAGGTTTGGGGGTGATTAACATTTATAGCTAAACTTTATATTTGACTGGACTTGCCCTTTAAGCTGACTTCATCGTACAGTATATTCTCACAGTAACTTCATCCTCTGTAGTGTGAATTCATAATAAATAAAGTTCCTTTATGTTATTTTAATTACTAATACTTTTGCTATGGTTCTTATTTACACTTCTGTGCTTTAGAAATACAGATTTCAGCTAGTCCAGGAGTGAATTGTTAAGTCTTTTCCCAATTCTGCCAAAGTTATAAATAAAAAATGTTGCCTTGAAATCAGTATCACGTGTCGTACTGATGGATTTGGAGGCTGTGCTTTTGGTGGCAAATCAGCAGGGTTTTAGCTAAACATGAAAATCTGAGAATCTAGAAGTAAATAATATAAGTCAGGATATTTTGTGCTTCTATTAAATTATTTTTTTTGTGTGTTGGGGGTGTGTTCGCAAAAGGTCAGTGGTGGAATCCAAAGGAGATCTCGAGTAATTAAAAGTCTGCTTTTTGGTGTGTTTCAGTAGGGGTATTAACACTATCTTTACATAGTATATACTCTCTCTACCATAATTCTCTATTTATTTATCTTGCTGACAATCATATTATGCAGCTAGCTGGTAGGGCCCCCTAGGACAGTAGCACAAAAAAAATTCCAATGACTTCACCCCCATAAGTTCTTCCCTTCCCTGTCTTTCTATTGGTATATTTCTTTTGACTAACCTTATAAATTGAAATATACTTTTGCATATCAGCTTATTTGAGATTTGCATGCTTGCATGTGGACAGTTTTACACAAATAACCATTGGTTCTGAGTCCACACTGGTGTTTCCCATTTCAACACAACCCTTTTGGTATATTACACTGCAGATGCTAAACTGTTCAGTACTTGCATGCACTACCCAATATACTCAAATACAAACTGCACTTCCTTGTCTTATTTTCACAAATGTACTAATAAAATATGAATCATACAATAGTTATAGACAATATTTAAAAATGGCTTTTATACTGCATGTCATTTCTGTGTTACTCTTTTAAGAATGCTGCTGGCATATTTATGTGCTTTGTAATTCATGTGAATAGATATTCTTTCTAAAGACCACCAAACAATTCTTGCCGCCAGGGCTGTCGAATGGTATGCTAAGACACTATGTGAATGCACAATTACGGTATACAGAACATACCCATTTACTTACAGTTTATTTATTTGGCATGTACCTGTAGAAACAATATGGGCCTCATTTACCCAGAGCCATAATGACTCTGGGTAAATGTTTCCCCGTATTCAATACGATTTGAGCCTGGCATTAAATAACACTAAATCATCACTCTAGAAGTAGTGGCAAATCCGATATTAAATACCTTGTAACAGCTGTGTCTTTTGCGATAACCTAGTTGGTTAATCTCTTGCTAACATGCTATTAATGGGTTAGCACAAAGTACTGGATTTTCCTCTTTTGATATATATTCAAAATGGGATGGGTAGCAGACAGAAGTTGCATAGATACTGGTTTAAATTAATAAAAGTCACAGGACCTTATTGAAAAAAAAAGACGTCAAGAAAACATTTGCAAAAAAAAGCAATATAATGGGACCACATATGAAATGACTGAAAATAAATTGCCTCAAAACTATAGCTGAAACAAATGGAGGGTGTCTTCTGAACAGCTTGCCTGTAACATGATTAAAACAGCTGAAACGGGGGGGGGGGGGGGGGGGGGGGGGGGGGGGGGGGGGGGGGGGGTTAGGTGAGTGACAAGCAGCATTTATGTTGCTCCACTGTCAGTTATCTTGTCTTTGAGCTAATCCAGTCGTAGATCACTAGAGGAATGTAACCAAGGAGAACAATATTCCTAATGCCAGGAAAGCAAATGCCTGCAAAATAAATATGATAAATTTAAAACCAGAAACAGTAATATTTACATATATAAATATATCTACCCAGTAAGCCAGTATTTTAGGGGGGGAAATTATTTAGCACAGGCAAACAAAATTAGAATGGGCATTAAAGGCTAACTATACTTAAAAATTACTTCTTATTATAAATAAATATGTGTAGTAGCACTTTCTTGGGTGTGTGGTGCTGCATGCTTTTAATCAAGTAATTTGACAAGACTTTTTTATGAGGGCAAACAGGATCAGTAATCACTATGAGCGCACGGTAGAGGGAATTTCCCACATACCAACTGTCAAAAACTGCACACAACATACAGCATACCAACTATCAAATCTCATTCCAGTACAGCCAACACGGCACATAGAGTTTATGATAATAAGGCAACTGATAAACAGCTAAAATGCAAGATACGCCAAAGATACGTAAAGAGTGTATATATATTATATATATATATTATATATATATATATATATATATTATGATTCAAGGAGACTTTATCCTAAATACACTGAAACCTGTACTTTACAGACGCTTTATTACAGTTACTTTGTTAATGGAATGGAACTACACAGGAAAGTGAACTTTTTGTGGAACAGAAGAACTCATTGGTGCATCTATTAAATTACCCATGAACTATAGTACTACCTACATTGATTTTTAGAATCATAGAATCTTTGGACAGTAAAAGGATTGGTACCTCCATAATACAAAACCACAGAGCGAATAGCATATTATTCCCTCCAATTGCCATCCTTAACCCAGAGAGGGTATAGATATGAAGAAGGGTAGAGATAATGGTCAGCAAGTTTTTGAAAAGGGGGGTACAATTGATTTAGAGTAATTTGGAAGGGCATGATGCACTATGACCAATCAGGTGGTGAATAAAGGTAATCGAGGGACACCACTATGGGATGCCTATAGCCTTCAATATTCCCCATATATCCTTGAGTCAAGAGATTATAAAAACATAATTGGAAGATCCTCACAGTGGACAAGAGTCTTCTACTTTTGAAAATTCCTCCTGCTTTCAGGTGGGGTCCAAATCTTAGAAGCATTTTGGTTAGAACAGACCTTAGAGGTACAGGTGAAGACAAATTGAAAATGTGGCTACCAAATAAAAAATCCGGTTGCCATCATGCCAATCATGCTGTACGTGTTACTGGACTGATTTCCCACACCTGCACAATGGCAAACATGTATTGATCAGAGACAGATCATTCACTAATACACACAATAATTAAATGTTTCCATGTTTTATTGAACACACCTGTAAACATCACAGTGCAGGTGGAAAAAGTATGTGAACCCCTAGACTAATGGCATCCCAAGAGCTAATTCGAGTGAGGTGTCAGCCAACTGGTACCCATCAATGAGATAGATTGGAGTGAGGTGTTGGTTACAGCTGCCCTGCCACTATAAAAATATGCATCAATTTTGGGTTTGCTTTTCCCAAGAAGCATTGCCTGATGTAAATGATGCCTCACACAAAAGAGCTCCAGGAAGACCTACGATTAAGAATTGTTGACTTGCATAAACCTAGAAAGGGTTCTAAAAAGTATCTCCAAAATCCTTGTGTTCATTGGTTCACGGTAAGGCAAAGTGTCTATAATGGAAAAAGTTCAAACTGCTGACTACTCCTAGGAGCGGCCGTCCTGTAAAGATGACTGCAAGAGCACAACACAGAATGCCCAATGAGGTGAAGAAGAATCCTGTGTCAGCTGAAGACTTACAAAAGTGTCTGGCATTTCCTAACATTTCTGTTAGCAAATATGATAAGTAAAACACTAAACAAAAATGGATTCATGGGACGATACCACAGAGGAAGCCACTTCTGTCCAAAAATAAAAACATTGCTGCACATTCAAAGTTTGCAAAGAGCAGTGGATGTTCCACAGCAGTACTGGCAAAATATTCTGTGGACAGATGAAATCAAAGGTGAGTTGGAAGAAACACACAACAGTATGTGTGAGGAAAAGAGGCACAGAACACCAACATCAAAACCTCATCCCAACTGTGAAGTATGGTGGTGGGGGCATCATGGTTTGGGGGCAGCTTGGCTGCATCAGGGCCTAGACGGATTGCCATCCTCGAACGAAAAATGAATCCCAAGTTTATCATTTTGCAGGAGAACTTAAGGCCATCTGTCCACAGCTGAGGCTCAGCAGAAGATGGGTGTTGCAAACAGGACACAACCCAAAGCATAGAAGTAAATCCAACAGAATGGCTTAAACAGAAGACAATACACTGTCTGGAGTGGCCCAATTCAATTGAGATGCGTTGGCATGACCAACAGAAAGCAATTTACACAGACATCCCAAGAATATTGCTGAACTGAAAGTTTTGTAAAGAGGAATGGCCAAGAATTACTCCGACCATTGTGCACATCTGATCTGCAACTACAGGAAACTTTTGGTGGGAAGTTATTGCTGCCAAGAAAGAGGTTCAACCAGTTGTTAAAAACCAAGGATTCACATTACTTTTTCCACCTGCGCTGCGAATGTTTACATGGTGTGTTCAATAAAAACATGGAAACATTTATGATTTGATGGAATTAGTTTGAGCAGCCGTGGGTCTATTGTTGTGACTTAGATGAGGATCAGATCACAATTTATGACCGATTGTGCAGAAATCCATATAATTATATATATGAGGTTGTAGTTATTTGTATAAGGGAGTTATTTGTTTTTATTTCCTTATTAATTATATTTAAATATGGGTACATTCTACTATTTCAACTATGAATAGGAACTTATATTTGGTTTTAATATACGCTTTTTTTAAATATTGGTTAGAGTTAGTATATAACTGTTTAAGATGTCCACTTTAGGATTGCTATTTCTTACTTGATCACATATCACCATACTGTTTTTAGATATACATTTTATATATTTTTTAACAATTATCTGAAGGGAACTCTAATGTTTTACTATGTTATTATGTATAACTATGGAGGAAGTTAGAAATGTCAGCTATTGTTTTCATTCATGTTACATGAAGATTTGCTTTGATAATAGCACTTTTATGGTAACTATTCTGGGGAGGAGTTTGTGTGAGGGGAAGGCACTTCACTTTATATTCTTTCAGGGAGATTCAATAAAAGTTCTTAGTGTTAAAATGGTGCTAATTTTGCTCCAACAATCAGATGTTAGCTTTGAAATGTTATAAGATTTGATTGGTTTGGGGAAAACTAGCACCATTTTTAACACTAAGAACTTTTATTGAATAACCCTGTTGTTCATGATATTTACACCATCCTGATGATGGCCTCTTGAAGGCTGAAACACGTAGATTTGATGGTATATGTGTAAATAATCGATATATAAATGTTCCACCAGAGTGCATCTAACTTCATTTATAGGTATCTTTCTGTGTGTACGTATCTATGATGTGTATTGATGTGTACACACCTATGATGTGTATTGCATCACATGCAATCTGTGGGTTTTACTCATTTAAACAATAATGAAAAATAGTTTTTAGGTTGTAACCCTACAACCAAAAGAAAGGGGGGGGGGTCCCCAAGTTTTCTCTCTATACTATTCAATTACTGTATTATAAACTTGTACATTTTTTAAGCACACTTCTAGTGATGATAAGCAAACCAAATATTTTTGTAGTTACTGCTGTGCCCTGTCCAATTTCTCTTGTACACTACATGTACAAATAATAAAGATTTTATGCTTATAATCCATATGTTATTATTGATGCGATACTAAAATAAAAAGAGACTACCCATAGCCTCTCTTTGGTTAACCTTGAGAATCTGTGAAGATTTTTAAATAAAGATGAAGGCAGATGAAGATCAACATATGGCAGATGTTGCACCTAGAAAAAAGTAAAATATAGTTCTATTTCTTTACAAATCCTTTTTCGGTCTCCCCTGGATGAGAAGGCAGCATCACAAGTGCTCTAATAATTTACATAGTTGGTCCGTTTTAACATTTTGAGTCGGTAACCACACTGATAGGCTATTAGCACACATACTGTAACTGATGCTAATAAAATGTAGGCTATTTTCCTGCAATACTGCAGTCCACCGCCAGATAGAAATTTTACATAACATAGTAATTGAGGGTGATTAAAGACCAGTAATTTAATATTTTGTAGCTTTAGAAACGTATCCACTTCTAAAGCTATTCAATATACTTCAATAAAGGATGTCAGGAGTCCTCTGATATGACCTATTAAAAACAATGACCAGAGAGTTTTATTATATGGCCCATTAGTAGATTGTATATAAAGTGATCATATCTATTCGTCATCCAAAGTGAAATTTCCTTTTTTATATTTCCCTTTTTACCCAGTATTAAGCCACACAGGAGTGGATTAAAGTATAAATTTAGAAATGTCATAGTTAATGCCCCTTCTGTTCAGTATCCTTACCTAAGAAAAAATCGCCCCAGTCTATCAGCAGGAGTGATTCTTCAACTTTTGCTGTTTGTAACTTATATTAAAAGGCTAGTCCACCCTAAAAAAATTTTTTTTATAGGTCCCCCGGGCTCCCAGCCCCAACCGCTATAATTTTTTTTTTTTAGAAAGCCCCCAAACTTACTTACATCCCCTCGATCCTCCGCCGCGCTCCCGCCCTCTGCTTGCAAGGAAATGCAAGCAGAGGGGGCGGGACCGGCAGCCGGTCTGTGATTGGCTGAGCGGCAGCCACACAGACGCGGCTGCGGCAGCTCACTCGCGGAGGAAAGGGAGAGGTAAGTAAGAGTTTGGGGAGCTTTCTAAAAAAAATAATATGCGGTTGGGGCTGGGAGACATGGGGGAAATGATTACTGAAGGGGTTTTATGACTAGGGGAGGGATACTAGAACGGGAGGGAGAGGGGAGGGAGAGGGAGGGGAGGGAGGGGGAGAAGGGCTGCAGTACGCATGGCAAAAATCTACCTGAGGCCAGTAGCAGGCAGTGTCCTATATGGACTCTGCTAGCCTCCTGGTAGTCATTTTTTGGGACTTTGGGGGGGGACTACAGGAGAACCCTATGGAGCTGGGATGTGAGGTAAGGATTAAACTACACTACATGGTGGGGCCAGTAGTTGGGGGGATATAGTTTTGGGGGTGGACATGCCTTTAAATGACAATATATCACTTTCCTGAACTTCCCATTACAATAATCTTTAAAATTATCACAGTCTTTTTAGATATTACCAGATTCAAAATACATCCTTTCTAGTAGGAACAAAACCTATGAAAGAAAATGCTCATATATAAAATTTAAGAACTTGATACCTTTTGAGTTGCTGGCAGTTTCCTTACTCCAATCTATCTAAGGCTAATTAAATCCCCCAGCTCAAGCCACGTGAATCATTTAGCATGTTTCTGCTATACCGATCACATACTTTCAAAGCTATTAGTTCTAGTTCCCAAACTTTTCCAAAAAGACTTCTTTCATTTGTAACATACATTTTAGATTATTACTTAATTTACTTCTACATTTTGATGATATGATCCCTTACCCTGTAGCCGACAAAAATTCTCAAAACAAAACAAGTTCTCTAAAAACCCAAAACGTATTTTCTTACACCAAATCCTTAGTCATGCATTAATACTCCTAAGCTCCCATTGCCTGCCTAGCATAGCACGGTGCTGCAGCAGTATTTCTAAAAAATATTACCCTTGAGGTCCTTACTAGGGATGGGCGGTTCGCGGACCCGAACCCAGATCCGCCACGGATTAATCCGTTCGCGAACGGCAGATTTTTCCGGATTTTCCGCCTTCCGAACCTATTCGCGGGATTTTTCGTATTTCGAAAATTTTCAAAATTATGGGTTTTCGCGCGTATTTTAACGCTGTATTTTTGAAAATTTCGAAAATGCAAGGATTTCTCTTATTTCATTAAATACGTATTTTCGAAAATTTTCGAAATTACGAGGATTACTCGTATTTTCGAAAATACATATTTTCGAAAATACTAGTTTTCTCGTATTTTCAAAAATTTGCGAAAATACGTGAAAACCCGTAATTTCGAAAATTTTTGAAAATACGAAAAATCTAGTAATTTCAAGGGAATTTTTCATTTAATGGGTCCGCTCGTGGATTTTCGAATTTTCGAATTTTTCGAAATTCGAGATCCTCGAGCGGACCGGATTTTGCGAAGTTCGGACATCTCTAGTCCTTACTTTTAATATGGCCCTAACTTTGGAACTCATTGTTAGGACCTCTCCTCCTCCTCTAACTTAGTCATTGGCACTAATGTGAACCAAGAAGGCTGGGTCACTCCCCCCAAAAAATAATTAGCCAAATTAAGTTTTAAAGCTGCAGCTTCCCACTAACATTAAGTTTTTTTTTTTTACAGTTTACTTATCCTTTAAACATTGACAGACAATTGAATATATCTTTAAACCATATGGATAAATTGGTATAAATTAGATTTTTCGAATTTTTTAATTAACATCAATAACATTGCTATTTTTTTAAATCATACATCTCCCCCTTTGACCTGAATTTAGAATTACGGTTCCTACAAACTAGATTGTTAACTTAAATGAAAAGGTGTTTCCAACATGAAATATGTGGTTTGCTGAGTATACTGTATATGGTATTAAATATCTTAGAAATTGCATCAGATGGACAGTGAATTCTATACTTACCAACTATTCCAAATATATCTTTCATAGATGGAATGGAGATTACCAGAATGTCAAGTACAGCCAAAAGTACAACGGTTATGAGCAAATGCTGCCAATAACTGTATTTTGTTTTCCGTACTAATTCAACAATGAAGAACGCACCTTTGGGGAAAAAATGATAAATATTAATGATGTGTTAATTTTTAAAGGGCATGTCCACCCCTCTTTCAAAAATTCAGTATGATTAGGACACCCCAAAAAAGTTGGGTTTCGTTTAACAAAGATTCTCCCAGGCTGTGTAAATCTGCTTACAAAACCCACGATCCAGCGCCATGGCCCCCAGGTACTTCTGAGTAAGGGATTCAGTCATGGCCGTGACAGTGACGTCACGGCTAATGGCTGACTGCCATTCCCGAATGATCCTCTGCTGCTACTGCTCGGACTGCATGGAATTACCGGCACTGGATCGTTGGTTGTAAGCAGCAAGCTCCCAGGCTTTTACTCAGCCTAGGAGCATGTTTGTTAAATGAAGTAGGGTGTGGGTGTCCTACTACATACTGATTTTTTGAAAGAGGGGTGGACATGTCCTTTAAGTAACATGTCAAACTGGCACAAAGAATAAAAATTTCAGTTAACAAAATCACAGTTGTCTTACAGTAATGGACCTTTACTGTATGTTCTCACTGGGACCTTAGGCTAGGCCACACTGCTGCGTTTTTTTTTGCGTTTGCGCTTGCGTTTGCGTTTGCGATTGCGCTTGCGATTTTTCGAAATTATTGAAAACGCGGCAACGCAAAAAAAACGCGCGTTTTTCGATGCGTTGGTTTGCGTTTTGCGTCTGCATTTTTAATCGCAATCGCATGCGATTCCATACTTATTGAAGAAATCGCAAGCGCAAACGCAAAAAAATCGCAATGAAATCGCATGCGATTGCGATTCGTTTGCGTTTGCGTTTCAGTGTGGCCTAGCCCTTACTGTTTGTACTCACTGTATGGGAACTTTACTGTCTGTAAAGGCGGCAATTGATGTTTGGCTCAGGTGGCAAAAACCCTAGAGGCACCCCTGCATGCATAATTACAGTATTATAAAACTAAATACAGTTTATATATTACAAGTTAAAGAGATTTAGAAATCAGTTTTTATCTAATGCTTTGCATTATTTGTTCCACATTTCATAATGACATTGACTTGGGGCATTCTCAGGGGAATATGGCCATTATATAAGGGATAATGCGCCCCTTGCAGTGTAATATAAGGATATTACGCCACCGAGGAGTTCCCTGACCATATAGAAGCACGAGGTCGTAGGCCGACAGCTTTTATACAGGACAGGGAACTCCGAGGTGGTGTAATGTCCTTTTATTATAATGTGAAGGGGTGCATTATTTCTTATAATCATAAGTATCGAGTCCCTCACCTCATTCACATTTTAAATTCTAGCCTGTCCCTATTTCCACCTTAAATCCCCAGCTAACTTCTGTAACTTAAACCCAGTAGAAAGGAACACCCCAGCCCAGCATCTATGCGGTTAAAACAATCCTTGTGGAGGAGGAGGAGGACCTTGGTTGTGACAGGAAGCAGCTCCAGCAGGTTCACTGCAAAAAATGCTGAGTCATTGTCAGGCATGACACGGAATGGTGTGGAGTAGTGG
This sequence comes from Hymenochirus boettgeri, assembly GCA_019447015.1. Lineage (NCBI taxonomy): Eukaryota > Metazoa > Chordata > Amphibia > Anura > Pipidae > Hymenochirus > Hymenochirus boettgeri. The sequence continues at coordinate 117,352,640 of CM033471.1, read as the reverse complement.
ATATAAGAAATGAGTCACTTGGTGACATAGCTGAGTGATTTTTAAGGATATATACCACTGCAGCTCCATTATAAAATAACACTTATGTATTAATAATCATTATTTCAGTGTCTCATTATTAACCACTTCCGCATATCTTCTAAAGCTTTTACTGTGTAGCTCATCTTTTCCCACAGAGATGTGATTTTAACATATTATTTATATAATAAAGAGTTACTACCTCTATTATGTTTAAAAAAATAAGGTTAAAAATAGGGAAAATGCACTCTGTGGGCCAAAGTTTTTGTCGAACCAGCTGCACATTGGGCATCCATGATTTTGGTGTTCAAGAATAAAGTGGGGAATCAGAGACACTAATGGGGCTATGTAAGCTATGTTTATCACTCTGTTTCTCCACTAGGCAATGCAATGAGCCGATAACAGCCTCTTAATGCATTAGTGAAACGGGGTTTTCCCATTCCTAAACTTTAATGCCAGCCATCCATATAGGCTCGGTACATAGCTTGCGGCTGTTGCGCCACACAGTTTACGTATCACCACAACCGCTGTCAGTTATGTTTAGGGGCACATTTATAAAGGTTCGTTAACGTTTTGCGGCGTTATCTGCCATTTTCACAAAAATTGAGTTTTCGCGATTTATAAATGGGCGGGAAACGGCCGTGAAAAGTTAACGAAGTAATGTTATCTTTTCGGGGCTATCTGAACAGTTACCAAAGCTTCTACTTATAAGCAGCGGTAACTGTTATGCACCGCTATCTCGGCCGTATACTTCGCCACCTGAAGGTGGTGAAAAAGTCCGAAATTCCCCATGGATCGTGGCGGGTGGTCGCACCCACTGGGGGCACGCCCACCTCGCCGCGGGTGGTCGAGGGCGGGGTGGCGTATGCCACAGCCCTTTATCGGAGGTGCCTGGAAAGGATTTTAAGTCCTTGTGGCGATATTGTAGTGCAGTATCGGCGACAAGGGCTTAAAATTACTGCTGACATCGCCAGCCACGATACATATCACGGTGAGGGTGCTCGCCATTATAAAACGGCAATAGCACTATTTTCGCGGCCGCCGATTGTGCGGCGGTAATTTTTGGCGCTATTTTCGCACCTTTATAAATATGCCCCTTAAAGTCACGTTAACCCTTGGTTCATGGGTTAACATTACTTTAAGATGGAAAAAGCCGATAACGGTCTCCGTAACAACCCTGTTTGTGAGGAGTCACTTGGGCAGTCTATTTCTGCAGAACTAATTGACTTCTGGGTAGTGCTGCATATTCGTTCTACACTGTTTCTCGGTCATTGTTGTCTATGGAAATGAGCCTGAAGATGCAACTTGTTTCAGTATTTACAAATCAACTTTGTCTATAAAAATATACAGCTCTGTAGCAGATACACACTTTGTATTAGAGGAATGAGAAATCTATTAATACACAATAAAGCTCAGAATTAATTACTTTACTAGGGCAAGAACACAAATAACACAGAAAAAGTAATTTTTTCAGAATTTTCTGTTTCCTCTGGCTCTATAAAATAGCCATGTGACTAGTTCTACAATGAGAAGAAAAATGCTAAAATAGTGATTCTGTTTCTTTATCCCCTCTAACCTAAAAGTAGAAATGGCCGAAGTGCTAGGCTTCATTTCATTTTTGGGTTTTTGGATCTCGGGAAAATCCCAAAGATCTGAAAACAGAAATTACAATTGGGAATTCGGCGGCGTATTTGATTTTTATCGAAAAAATTGCAAAAATAGCCTTGAAACGTTCGATAAACATCAAAAACGTGTTTTGAAGTGCCGAAATCCAACGATCGGACGGAACATTTGGATTTCGGAATGGTTCCGTGTCCGGGTTGGACCGATCCCATCTCTAATCAAAAGGGTCATTTTGTAAATTTGTGAAATTACCTATGCCCTAAGTTTGGTGTTCTGGTGTTCCAAGTGCTTTTCTGTACATGTTGAACAAAGTTCAATACAATCCTATAATTAATCAATGCTTTGGGGTTATCTGTAAAATAACAGATGCATTTTCAGTCCAAAACTTTTAAGCACTGGGGCAAATTTTATGATTTTACAAGTTCTAAGAAGTGATGTACTGAGGTTACTAAAATGTAAAATAAAGTTTTATATGGAATATTCCAGAATATGAATTTTCGAAAAAATATACCTCCTGCGCTTGAAATAACATATGACAACAGTAACCTAAATGAATTAGATTAGAAATCCCCTCTTAGTATGTATTTGAGGTTGAATAAACACATAAGTCCATCCAGTCCAATCCATCTAGGAATATCCTCATTTCCTGCCTAACTGTTGATCCAGAGGAAGGCAAAAAAACCAACCAAATTTATGAAGGGGGAAAAAAATTCCTTCCTGACTCCAAGTGGCAATCGGAAATTTCCCTGGATCAACTCTACTCAATGAATCAAACTGACCAATGAACCTGCCATTACAACGTCCACTGGAAGACAGTTCCATAGCTTTACCGTCTCACAGTGAAAACCCTTTCCGAACTTGCAGGGAGATCAATTAAAAGTTCTTATCGTTTTAATTGGTGTCTAATTTTGCCCCCAACCAATCAGATATTGCTTTCAAATTAACTAAGATCTGATTGGTTAGGCAAATTAGCACCATTTTAACGATAAGACCTTCTTTTTTGAAAACCCTGTAGAAGCCTAAACCTTTTTCAAGTCTTAAGGATGTCCTTGTGT